>SKCR01019199.1:0-47835 GCA_019454045.1 Zanthoxylum bungeanum | reverse complement strand
AGAATTCCAACTGTATCCAAATGATAATGTTCTTAAACACAAACATATAATGGTCCATTGGTGTTTTAGAAGCTTTTGGCCCAATCATCATAAGATACTATCTTGTCCCAGTTTAAATGGCCCAACAAGCTCATATCTCATGGCAAAAGGTCTGAATGGATCCAAACGACAATGTTCCCAAACACGAACATACAAAAACAATTTCTACAGAGTGGCCCATCAATATTTCAGAAGTTTTTGGCCCAATTATCATAGGATACGAACTTGTCCCAGTTTAAATGGCCCAACAAGTTCGCATTTCTGACAAGAAGTCCAACTGCATCCAAATGAGGATGGTCCACAAGAACAAGGAAATAGTTGCTATAGGCCAACCCCGGTCTACGTGTGGGTTTGCGGGAGTGTAGACAAAGACTCTCGCTGGCGAATGATTGCCCACAACTAGGTCTCCCCACTCAAGGGTTCGAGCGACCAAATGAGCGCACCTTTTTTATACCTTACAGTACGTGCCAACGAGTTATGGAGTGTGACTGACTGTCAGATGGATTTCCCGTTGCAGATTCCCCAGAGGGAGGGTGGAGCGATGCTCTCTTAAGTACCCTAGCCTCTTAGGCTCTTATCGCTTGGTGACAGGAATAAACAACGAGTCCTCCAAATTAGTCCATCACAATAGGCTACAAGTAAATGATTATCTAGGTGCCTTCACAGCTTTTCCTTATAGGAGGTAGTGAATGAAGGAAGACACCAAACCATTACCCAGCCTTAAAAGTGCCTTTGATTAAACCCCTTTTAACCCACAGTAGACACGGTTAATTAAAGTACAAATCATAATATTACAAGACATTATTTCGGGGCCGATTCTTTATCCCCAGTGGAGTCGCCAGACTGTGGGAACACAGAAACCGGGCGACGCATGTTGTTCCGTGCTCGCGGCCCGGTTGGGAGTACGGAGTAGCCCGTAGGGGACTAAACCGGAGAATGATGGAGTCGCCACCCGGTGTGAACCGAGACAAAGATTTAAGGCCGCACTCACCCCTCGCAAGGGAAGACCTCAAACCATTGGGTTCAGAATGGTCCCTTACTTATGCCACTTGTAATAAAATGATTTGTGCAATAATACAACCAAGTCTAACCAACATTTATTTCCAAGGATAATTTACTCCTAAGTTCGCATGCATAAGTACAAAGCTCATATCTAAGTTCATATAACACATTTTTCATATTTGCATACAACCTATTTGCATGTAATCTATGTCCAAATTTGCATACAACCTATTTGTATATAATCTATGTTTGAATTTGCATGCATAAAGGTAAATTAACATACGGTAAGCATACAACTTAATAAGCACATTGTACTCATACATGTGGGGAATACAAATAAATGGCAATTGCATAATCATGCGTAATGAAAAGAGGCAATCAGATTCGTAATACAAATGGATAACTAATAGGGGCAATTACGCATAGAATATGATGAAAAGGACTCAGTTCAGTGTGTATTCATTCGTGTAGCGTTCGTAAATGCGTTCGAATGGTAAACAGAAGGTTCGCGTTCGTATAGCATTCGAGAACGCGTTCGAACGAAACCAGACCTGATGCATGATAAAACTACAAAAATGCGTGCGCGTTCGAGTAGCGTCTGAAAACGCATTCGAACGGTAAATGGAAGGTTCGCGTTCGTATAGCGTTCGAGAACGCGTTCGAACGGAACCATACCTGATGCATGATAAAACTATGAAAATGCGTGCACATTCGAGTAGCGTCCGAAAACGTGTTCGAACGGTAAACAGAAGGTTCGTGTTCATATAGCGTTCGAGAACGCATTCGAACGGTAAACAGAAGTTTCGTGTTCGTATAGCGTTTGAGAACGCGTTCGAACGGAACCAGACCTGATACATGCAACACATACATAGACAAACAAATCCACAATGTAGGACCTCACGAGTCCGATTGAACTCATTCTCATCCGATCATGTGTACCTCATCCGACGCAGCAAAACATCGTGGTGAAGGATTTTAACCCCTCAAAATAGAGGACTTTTAATCGCACTTACTAAGGCCATGCGCTAATCACACAATGCATATAAGAAATAAAGAAACAATAATATCAGACTTCGTATACCCGATTGAACACATCTCACATTCAACCGAATATACATCGTCCGGCGCGGCGAAGCATCATGGTAAATGATTTTAACCCCTCGAAATAGAGGACCTTTAATCGCACTTACTAAGCCTATGCGCTTGACCTCATCATTACTCAAACAAATAACATGCAGAAAATAAATAACGATAATAAAAAAATCAAGATGAAGTGAAATAAAATATGTGCCGTATACTCAAGTGGTATGTGGAGTTGTATCCCGACTACAGATCATACTACCATCCATTTGGAATCGGCTATGAAATTTATGTCCGGGTTTCCATCCTATATACCACAGGAGGCGACACATTACATTCATTCAAGGGCCACAACACACATTATGCAACGACTCTCATGCGAATAAAATTCAATAAACAATTAAAAGATGAATATAAACTAATGAGAAAGATGCCCTCAGGTCTAACCTTTTATGTCGACTTTCGGAAGTACCGTACACGATCGTCGGAAGGGTGGATGCTCCGCAACTCCTCCGGTTCACTGGTTCAACGTTTCCATTCGCTGCTTCACTATTCGGGCTGCTGTTTTCCCTCTGTTTCCCTGCTGTTTTGCTGCTGTTTTTCGGTCACTATTTTTTGTGCTTTTAGGCTACTGTTTTGGATGTTTTTTAAAGGCTTTAAGTGCAGTTTTTTAGTTACTGTTTTAGGTGATTTGGGGGCTGTTTCAAGGTGTTTAGGCTACTGTATGGGGGTGTGATTTTCGGTTAATGTAAGGGTTGTTTAGGGTGATCAGATTCGGTGATGTAGAGGGAGGAGTGGAAGAGAGTTTTCTTGTGTGAATTATGTGTGGTTGGCGTGAATGCTAGGGTTTTTCTTCTATTGTGTATGCGTGAGAGTGAGGATGAGAAGAGAGATTTCTTGTGTGAATTATGTGTGAATGAGCTAGGAGGGTGAAGGGTTGAGAAGTGGTTTCTTTTATAGACAAAGGCTATGGCTTCTCCTTGTTTGAAAATGAATGAATCAATTAGTGTCTCACAAGGAAAGTCTAATATTTGATTGGGGGACATGTCTTGGCTAGATTAGGAATATGATATATTTAATTTGTTTTGTTTAGGCATATAATATGTTTAGTTTGGTATATAATATTCTTGATTGATTTTAATTAGGCATGATTTTATTTGATATTTATTTTAATTTGGTATATGATTTTTAGATTTTATTTAATTCCTCATGTGTTAAATATGTGTTTTATTAATTTGGATGTGTTTTATGGGCTTTGTTGGGCTAATTGGGCTTGGGTGTGAGGCTAGCAGCAAAACAAGAAATACCGACACCGTTCGAACGCCGATTCGAACGCTAACGCCCGCAATCTGCTTGACGTTCGAACGCGGTTACGAACGCAGCACAAACGAAAACAGTGAACTTGTGAAATGAATCTGATGACATGTTTATTCTGAATTTCCCCTTCCGATGTCCGTTTCCCGCGACTTTCGTGACTTAAAAGGTAGTGTCTCCAAATGAGACTCATCATAGAGACTTATATGCAAAAATACAGTGCTTACAGTAATGAACCTCATATAAGCATTGTATGCATAACCCAATACATACATTAGTTCATAATTTGCGGGTTTTCGGTTCATGATTTATAATTACAGGTCACGTTTGCAGTTTATGTTTCATATTTTATAGCTAAGTTATAGTTTCCAATTTGTGCTACTGCTTTCACATCATGTTTACGATTTACCATCCGTGTCTATAATTATAGTCATGCTCTATAGTTTATGTTTCTCAATTTCCATTTTTTGTTCATGTTTACATTTTCAATTCATGATTCAGTTTTTAGTCTTCAGTTTTCAGTTCATTTTTACAGATTTAGTTCATGGTTTTGTTTCAGTTCATGATTTGATTTTCAGTTTTCAGTTCATATTACAGTTTTCAAACATGTTTCCAATTTATGTTCTATAGCTTCAACTCATATTTATAGTTTTAAGTCATGTTTACAGTTTTAAGTCCATGTTAACATTTTTAAGTTCATGTCATAGTTTTCTGGTCATGACATGTTTCTCAACTTTCATGTTTACAGTTGCAGTCATATTATTATGTTTATAGTTTTCAATCATTTTTTCAGTTTACGTTATACAATCGTCTGCCATGATTAAAATTTTCAGTTCAAGTTTACAGTTTCGAGTCTTGTTTATAATTTCTGACCGTGTTTTTAGTTTTTAGTTTAAGGATCACAGTTCATGTCTACAGTTCAAGTTTTTCAGTTGTATTTTATGTTATAGTATATGATTTATAATAGTTAGCCTATGATTTATGTGTTCCCAGTTCCCATTTTATATGGTTTAAGCTCACACTTTATATATCACAGTTCATGATTTCAGTTTTCAGTTTATGATTTGTATGACATCAGTTCACGATTTACATCTTTTAGCTCATTATGTTTTATAATTTACATCATATATTGTACAATTCACAGTTATGTTTTGAAGTTCATAGTCAAGGTTTCATCGTTCATGTTTTATAGACATGTTTATAGTTCATGTTTCACAGTTATAGTTTATGTTTTCACATGTCATGATTTTACAACTTACGTGTCAGTTCATGATTCACGTTTTATGTCATGATTTATAGTACATGTCATAAATTTCCATTTTCAGTCATGTGTCGTGTTTATATCTTACATTTTTACGTAACATGATTTCAAATTCATGGTTTGTAAGATTTTAGTTCATGCTTTATAGTATATGACTTACATATTTTCAATTACAAGTAAATAATAGCTTTCAAAATGTCATTAGTGTACCATCCTCAAAGCTTCAATTTCATCATGTCTAATGGTTCAGATAACCCTCTTAGATAACCATATTAGGCTATTAAAGTTATAGTTTAGCTTCCCTGCTTATGCGGTGTTAGGTTACCGCTAAGTAGGTACTCAGTTTCCAGTACTTATGCGATGCTAGGTCTTGCTAAGTAGGTTACACGCCCTAGGTTATAATACTGAAAAAGTTTTCATGTTTTCAGACACATGTAAACGTACGCGAAGGCGACGATCGAATCTTGATAAGTATGGCGATGTAGGGGAGACATCCCAATGCCAATCGTTGAATAAATAACCTTTCAAGTTAAATAATTTTCATATTTTATAGTTTAAATCATGATTTCAGTTTTAGTCATGTCATCAGCTCATAGATTATCTATAACAGTTTCGATTCATGTTTACAGCTTTCAATATATGTGATAGTTTTCAGTTCATGTTGTGGTTACTGTTCTTTAAGTTTCCAGATTATATTTTACTGTTACAGTTTCGTATTATGTTTACAGTTTCTAGATCAAGTGTATAGTTTTCAATTAAGTTTATGGTTTACAGGACATGTTGTCAGTTTATAAGTCATGCTTGATAATTACATTCATGTTAGTAGTTCCAGTCCATGATTCCGTTCACATCTTACACGTCATATATACGATTAACTGTCATGTTTATGGGTTTCAATGCATGTTACAATTTATAGTCTATATTGCAGTATATAGTTCATGTTTCCAGTTCATATATATGTTAACAGTTTAAAGTTTCCAATTCATGTTCATAGTTGCAAATCCACGTTTATGATTATAGTTATGAATTTTCAGTCATCGTCAAAACTTCCAAATCACATAATATGATTAATGATATGTGCTATAAGAATTATGTTTTATGTTTCAACAGCTCACTAGTCAGGTTTCATGGTTTACGAAACTAATTTGTTTTACATGTTTATATTAAATTATGTTTAACTTTTCAGTATTCACTCACTAGGTCATTCATACGACTTACTTTCCACTTTCAGTTTTGTGTTGTAGGAATTCATGCATGTAGCGGACAAGCTTGGGAAAATATGGATAAGAGCTGCATGCATTAGAAACACAGACTTCAGGGTCCATATGTTTAATTATTAGCCTTGTTAGGTCATCAGGCCACATGATGTTATGTATAGATCAAGTTGTAATAAGTATGCTTCATGTATTTCATGTACAATATATATCAGACATGCATGTATTTAAGAATAACCAATTCAGTTATGGATCATGACACTTTATGAACATACACGACAAAGGCTCAGAAATATGGCAACGCCATCTCCTGCCAGACATGTCTTGATAAACTATGATGTGACAATATGATTGAGTAAGAATGTGTACAAGAAGTTATTGTAGGCCAATGATTTCGGCTAATAATATTGAATTGATACGTGAATGTGTGTATATTACGAATTGAATGTGATTGTAAGTTTGATGAGAATGAATTTTATAATGGAAGTCTGTATTGTAGACAGAACTCTACCGAAATCCTGTTAGGATTATGTTCCTTATGATTCTTATGTCTCCTTAGGTGATCGAGATAACCTTAGCGGGGATGGTCATGCGTGTAGTTTCTTTCTTGGTAGTACAGTTCACCAGGTGTGTGGATAGATTTGTAACATTGATGGTTTTCAAAAGTATATCATTATGTATATTTTCTTAAATGAATTTAAGTTGATGCATTAAATGATTTAGTTTCAGAATGTTTATATTTTACTATAAAATAATGAATCAAATATTGATTATGTTTGAAATCATGAGTTTGTAATATATGAGAAAGTTTGCATGATTTTTGAGATAAATTAGCATGTGTTTTAGAAATGATTTTTATGCTAGAATAAAATTTGTGTACATATACGTACCAGATTATTTGCCGTGAGACGAGATCTCATGTTGCCAGTTTTGCTCCGAATGTTAGTTATTTCCATGGGAATGTCTCATGTTGCCAGCTTTACCGTTATGTCACAAGTGTGTTTATAGATGAATAAACAATTTTATTTTATGCAAAGTATTCTTGTGCAGAATGAGATTTATGAGAAATAAGACTTGCGATTTTCATGAAATATTTTATACACCAGTTTACAGATTTATGTATTTATTTATATTATGAAAGACTTATTTTATCCGCTTTGTTACCTGTTTATTCACGACACTAAGATCTGATCCATAACATTAAGTGCGAGCTTACTCATTTCTTTATTTTACATGTTCGGAAGATTAGTAGACCCTCTCTTTGTCCTCTGCTATTTCTTTATCACATTCTTCTATTAGAGAAAGGTTGTGCCAACAGTAGAGTATCTCTTGATATATTTTTGAAATGATGGATCTATTTATGTCTTCCCTACGTAGGTTTATTATTTTGATCTAGGCACAAAATCTAATTTTGATACATTGTTATATATACATTTAATCATTGATGATTCTTTTGAGGTGGATCATGGAGATCTTATACATATATAATGATGATGATGTTGTTACATATCCTGTTTTAACATTGTATTCAGAGAATTAGTCTGTTTTATAGGGAAAACTTTGTCAGTTTCACGATTCCATGTAACCTTTATTCTACCTAAGGTGACAGGTGTAACATTGAATACATAGTCTTATGGTTTCTCGAGTCTTATTCTTTTTTAAGAGCTTATCTTGATTCGAAATTGTGGGAGTTCAAACTCAGCTTAAATGAGTGTAGAGGAAATTAGGTTGTCAATAAGATATTTAAAAAAAATATTACTTATTATTTAAACTTCTCTCCTTAAAAAGGTGAAGGTTTTATATATGCAATATGTTTTGTTAACCGCTAGGTATAATAAACAATTACATATTGAACTTAGTGAACAAGTTTAATGTATAGATTTAATATATACAATGCACAAGTTCTTAAAAAACAACAACAATAATTAATATCAATAAAGAAATATACATAAAAATATGATTTATGTTGACTATTTTATATAATTTAGATTTGATAAGTAGCAGTTATAATTCTTGAATTAATTTTAAGTTTTATTTACGTATTGACATGCATTTGTAAAATATGATAACATTCATTAAGTAAAGAAGCAGGTAATCAGTGGAGTCCCATAATTTATCAAGTCTCCATTCAATAAATAATTACACATTGAACTTTGTGATCAAGTAATAAAATGTGTATAATTATTAAAAACAACAAAGAAAAACTGTAACACCCCGCCAAAGGCAGGATGCTACCGGCATGAGACATGATTGACTCATCTCCATAAGCCTCTGAATTTATCAAAATTTCGGCATGATGTATTCTAAAACTGGACAACCTGGAACAAAGTCCAGCATCAAAACAAAACCTACAATAGAAATCAAATATATAAAAGTGTTGGGGTTGGTGCTCAGAGCGCCAATTCGGACCGTATTTATGTCTGATTCATGAATACGAACATCCTCTTTTTCCCTTAATATTACTAATTTATGGTTGCACCTTTAGTTTTTATATACGCATTCAATCTGATTACGATTAAATTGAAACTAAATGTGGTTTAGTGATATGTATATATTAGACAAAGGCCCGATAATATATAATGCAGTACACAATTACAAAGTTAGTTTGTAATTGACATTGGGAAATGTCACTGTTAAATGTATATTATCAAACATAGTTCCTGGTCAAGATTTACTAACACGGGTCGGTTAGTCAAATCCGTTTAGACCAGTACATGTCGTATATCGAGACTTGGTCCGATGGTTTATCCCAATGAACCATGAGTCTGGGGAGACTCGTATAGACGTGTAGGTGTTTATAGTGGATAAACACTGAACGACTCACCGAAGATTCTTAATAGATGATACACCAACATCAATAAGAATCTTCTCGGGTTGAGTAGCACTTGTGATTCTTAGACTTGAGATGCCATTGTGGGCACATGAGACATCTTCTACACTTAGATGGCAGTCACGTCACCGATCTATTTAGATCAGACCTCCGCATGTTCGTTGGGTGTAGATAGATCCTCAGGGTGTCCTATGTGTATCAAGATAAGATCCGTCAGTTCTGTGTATCAGAGCATAGGTAGTCCATATGATTAGCAATCAGATAAAACCATGGGCCAGTGGTACCGTTTGGAAGCCAGTTCTAAACATTCTTTTGGAGATTGCTAATAGAATAGTCGACTGGATAATCCCTATAGAGATTTGACGTTTACATCTATATCTCTGGGATTTATCCGGATACCTGTGACGGAGGAATTATACATTTGCCATGACCTCGACCTGTATGATTCAGCGAGTTTATTCGTGATCGTCATATTTACAGGTGGATAGATTATGGACACGAAATTAGATTTCGTGACGGATATGCCTGAATCTAGAGAGTCTCAATAATGAAATATACTCGTAGAGCACTAGGGCAACAATTATAAATAATATTGATTATTTATAAAGTCGTTTAAAGGTTAAACTCAAAATACATGTGAAGGGACCCGATAGTCATTTCCTTAATTATTGTGTATTTACATTTAATACTTGATTAATTTAAATACACATTAATTAATTATCAAATTGAGATATTTGACCAATATCATAAATGAATATATGTATTTAATATTTAATGTAAATATTATACATATATTTAATATATTTGTATTTAATTAATTAATTAATTAATTAATTGTTAAATGATTAAATTAGTTAAAGTATAGATATTTTTAAGTTATGATATTTGTTTTAATGACTTTGTTGCCATTGTTGACTAAGTTGAAATTGTCATTAAAATGTAATGATCATTTTATTAACTTGGCAAATGAAATTAAAATGAAATGAAATTAGTATAACTTGTCTTTCCTTTAGGCAAATTCGGCCAAGGCATCCATTTGAGCAAGTATATATTGTTTCATTTATTTTAGGGTTTCATTAACCTATTTCACTTTATCAAAACTCCATTGAAACAAAACAAAGAAGGTAGAGAGAAAAGAAAAGAAAATCAAGAAAAAGCTTGGATTATAGTAAGTATTTCCAACCTTCCATTAGAGAGTAATTTGTTCCTCTTGTTGTGGGCAACATCTTGTGATGTTCTTGAGTTTTTCTATTCTTTATTCTTTGTACTTTGATGGATAAAAGTTTGATGAAGGTGATTTGCATGTATGATGTTGGAAGTTTATTACTAGTGTAGTAATAAGCTTTCTTTTAAGGTTTTAGAACCTTGTTGCCATTCTAGAGTTATTGACCACTCTTAAATGACCTAGAATTGTTCTATAGTTATTTCATTGTGTTGAGACTTGATTTGGATGGAAGAAACATGATTGAAGTATTGGATTTAACCAATTTGGTATAATTTGTCCAATTTGAAGAAAATGAAAAATTAGGGTTTAAGACCACTTCCAAATTTGGGGCTTTTCATTTATGTTGTGTATTTGGATGTGTATATGATGCATATAAAGTTTCATGTTGATTGGATTACATCTTGATGTGTTTTGAAGCATGTAATTGTAAAATGCACAAACCCCCCCTTAATGGTGCTCTCGACCAAACTAAGTTTTTTGGGATTTTTGTTGCATTTGGTGTTTTGACATTTGTGATATGTTAAGTTCATCTTAGAAATGATTTAGAATCATCCAAAATTGATTTGAACAATTTCAGACAAAAATGAACAAAATACCAAGTGTAAGGGCAATTTGATAAATTCACATAAATTTGATTTATTGAATTTTATTTCATAATTTTATTATTGGGTAATTAAATAAATATGTTTATTTAATTAATCCTAGAAAAAGTTTTGAAATCCGAAAATTTGATTTTCCACCGTTTCCGCCGTGTTACCGGATTTAGCCCCTAAAAACCCTACAAAAAGTACCTCAGGTCCACACAAAATACATCAAACTGAAAATTAACACTTAAGGGCTTCATGCCTACAACATCTCATGCAATCAGAACTTTTACTTAATAATACAAAATAGCGTGCTCAACATGACAAATAACATATTAATCATAGACTCTAAAATTCTAGGACTCTTCCCATGACACTTGCGAGGGTGATTGCAACTTGGGTGATCCGCGTCCCGAATATGGCTTTCAAAACTGAAGTGGTTGATCCATCAGATAGCTAACCTGTAAAACTAGTAATCTGGTTTGTTGTCTCATTTGCAATTAGATACAGGATCCAGTGTGAAAACCAAGTAGTTTTTACTCGAACAAATTTAGAAGATCAGAAAAGGATAGCAAATAAAAGAAATAGTTTCAGTTGAAAACTCCCTATTTTGAACCAAGTATTTTATTGTAAGGTCAACCTTGACAAAGACACAAGTTACGAATTAACTATTATTTAACAAAACATACAAATAAAAGTTTTAACTAATACGACCCAAATTGAAAGTTTACTTTTGAAGATCTAATATCTACTCATGATAGATTTTTGGTGAGGTATATTTCCTAACAGTTCAGGTCTATTTACAATATTGCTTCATTGAATATAATAGTTAAATAATCCCAATGATTTACACAAGACATATATTGTAGAGAGAAGCACCCGCACGAGCGGCGGCGGACGAAGCTAAAACGAGAATGTCAGCTTGAGTTAAAAGAAATTTATTTCTTCAGCAAAATCTAAGAAATCTTTGAAAAAAATGGAATTAATCATTGACATCATCTCTAAAGTTCTCAGATAGCTTATAAAAGAAAAAAAAATACAAGAATGAAAAAGTATATGATACCATCCCCAGAATGGTAGTGAGCCAACTCTTGTGAGGTAGAAGCTATCCTTCCCAGTACATCATTCATAAAAACAAAAATAACAAATGAATTCAATGAAATTTATAATCTTAAGTAGGAAATATGGTGCTATACATATTTTTCTCAAAAAAGAAATACATCAAATCTAACATACAAGATAAAAGCATAATTTCTACCATATCAAAGCAAAAAGAAAAGAAAAACAACAAAGAAAAAGGTTAATAGAGAGAGTGAATAAGAGAGTAGAGTTTGACGAATAATTTATTTCAAATTCTATACCAGCATACCAAATATATACAAAATAGTAAATAAATTTTAATATGATGTATGTGAAGAGACCAAAAACATCATTGGAGTGCATAGCATAAATAATGAGCAAAATACGGCAAGCCAAGTCAGGGGCACTAATGTTATGTTTATTAGACTAGTAAAATTATATAAAAAGGAAGAAATATTTGAACATATACTTCCTTAATATGAGTTAACAAATCACAAGCTGATGGATACCACAGAAGGATTTAAAGGAGAGACGAAAGAAATATGGAATTATGGTTTATATCAGGTGCAAATTTCTTTCGTGAAAACTCGTACATAAAAGTAATTGATTTACTGTAACAACATCATCCTCCATTCAGTCAAGACTCCTAAAACTCCTTATCAAGTTCAGTAAAGCCCAATATGTAAACCATTTAACATCCCAACCATGAATGTTTTGTAACCAAACATACAAAAAAATAATAATAATAAGTTGATCAGATCCAAGGTTTAGGTGTCGGTGACTGCAGCTACAGGGTATCCGATCGTCTAAGTAAGTTTTCTGCTACGTATAGACTATATAGATCTTATGTTTGCTATTTGATTTGGTTTCTGGTATATGATATGATGTGTTGTGATTTTGATTGAGATGGGTGATTTGGATTATTTATATATGTTTATGTTCTATGAATATATGTATATGTAAGTTAAAAGTATGTAGTTTATATAAGTATATGTATAAGTAAGTAATGTGAACTCGAGGTGTTTTGAGGTATGAGAGATTCTATGATGTTGATAGTCTGAATTGTGAATTGATATTTTGAACTATGTTTTGAAAACTTGGTATGAAAGGAAAGAAGAAAGAAAGAAAGAAAATTTTCAGATTTTTTGATTTTTATTATAAAAGAATAAAGAAAATGTTTCCACCTCGATGCTTGATTAATGTATTCATGTTTATAGATTAATCGATATGTTTCCGTCTCGGTGCTCGAAAATGATTTTGTTGTTTTTAAACTGTAAAACTTGTTTCCACTGAGACGCTCGAAAATCTGTTTCTACCACGGTGCTTGATGATTTTATGTTTTTGACCCTCCGTGGTGCTCGTATATGTTTCGTTCCGGATTGGCCCCCGGGGCGCTCGTTATGGGGTCCAGACCATCGGAAATGGTTGGCCCATTACCCTGTCAACATGGTCCGTACACTGTCCAGTCTATGCGCGCGACTGAGCAGTGAACGATCGATATGTATTTTGAAAACTTTGCATTAAAGATTTATTTTTGATTTACACATTTATGTTTTGGGGGAAAATGATTTCAAAAGAATTACATTTTAATTTGATGCATTTCGATAATATTTTTGATATTATATGATATGATATGATATGTTTCCGTCACGGTGCTTGATGATTTTATGTTTTTGACCCTCCGTGATGCTCATATAGGGGTTTGCCCAACTGCAGTGGGCTGACCTGACCCTCTGTCGACAAGGGATCGTTTCGTTCATTGTCCGATTTATGCGCACGATTCAGGCATTGGGTGCTCGTTTATGTTTCGTCCAGTGCGTTATGCTGGATGCTCGATATAGATTTACAATGATGGATTTTGAAACTGATTTTTTTTTATAGTAAAAGAGTTTTTCAAATGTATTTTCGAAATGGTTTTTGAAAGAGATCATTTTACATTTTCCATTGTAATGATGACATAGATTGATGAATTTCAGACTATCAACATCATAAGAGCACGTAGGATCATGTATCACTTCTAGCTGTGACGACTGATGTATTTGTTGGTATAAAAATTTACATTCGTTATAGAAACACGTATTTATGTCTATAGTTTAGTCATGGATATTTTGAGTATTGTGATGGTTATGTATGTTTTGTTGTCAGCCATATAAGTTGTATGTGTGATGAGATATGTACGTATGTAAACTTTGATGTTGATATCGTTTACATGTATGATATAGAATGACATGATGAGAAATAAATAAGTTATGTTTCAGATTGTGGACAAAACGGATAGTATGAAATCCGTATTAAGTTTCTGTTTTGATATTATATTTGATTGCCTGTAAAGAATCTTTGTTATGTCCCTCATTTCTGATGATGTCTGTGATTGACTGTATGGAATTCGTGTTCGGCTTCTGATTTTGGGATGGATGAATTTGAAACGGTTTGAGAGTGTTCCTATGAATGAGTGTGAATTGAAATGATAAGTTTGATATGTTTTTGCTATGAAAGTTTGATTCGATTTGTTTTGTTTTGAAATAGCATAGTTTGTATTGAAGTTTGAAATATGTAACTTTTGAAAAGGTGTAATGTGAGGTGACTTCCAAATACATATAAGATGGTCATGTACGTGCGTTCGGTTCCAAATGATTAGTAGATATAAGGACAGGGAAATTTCGAGGACGAAATTTTTATAAGAAATGGAGAATGTAACAACTCGATTTTTGTTGTACAATTACGAAATTTATTCGTGTTTAGCGTGACATCCCAAAGCATTCAAACGTGCATCATTAGCATGTTATTAATTATATAAATTACTTTAGAAATACGAAGTGAAATTTTTTTCTAGTTTCGCTGTTCATTTAAATTTTAACGCGACCCAGATAATTTTCGGTATTTCAGTCGTAAGTTTTTCATACTATGTCCGATTTCAGTGAACTTTATATTATCGGAAAGTTAAGACGAAGATCTACAACCTTCGTGTTGAACATTTTTCCAAAATCGGATCAGAACCTAGTAAAAAAACATGAGTTTTTCTGATGTCACTGTAGCACCTCCAGAATCCAGAATATTCTAGAAATTTCATGTGACTTAAAGAAATAATAATATTTAATCGTAAAATAATAATAATAATAAATCTGCGCTATTTTAAATAGAAGCTATTATATTATTCATTATCTTCCTGAGCAAGTTCTTCACGTTTTCTCTAGAACATCACATGGTTTCCTAGATATTTTCTTCTTCTTCTCAAGCAAGTTGAATAAAAAAAAAAGGAATTTTCATGTTCTTTACCATTCAAGTAAGCTCCCTCTCTTATCTCTTCTGTTATTTTGAAATTTATCCAAGCATTTTTTTCATATTCCATTTTCGAATCTCTTAGAAGCTTGAGCTTTAAATTGATTCCATTAGTAATATTAGGTTTCGAAGATTGATTTTTGATGCAATTGGGGTTGGAATAACTTGAAATAACCTTAATCTTGGCAAGAACTCAAAAATTTAATTCATCGGACATTATGGCTGTGAGATTGAGACATGATTTTATGGTTTAAAGTATTATAATCCCTTTATGCATTGTTACATTAAGGTTTGTTTGTTGGATTTAAAGGTTTCTCAATTTGGCTATGGTTGGGTTCTTGGCCGAATCTAAATGAAGTGCAGGGGATAAGAAATTTGGTAAAGTTAGGGTAATATGATATGGGTTATAAGGCAATTTTGTTGGATTACGCTTTAAATCGAATTCAAAATTGGTTAGTGTGATAGAAATTATATATGGCCGAATTGGTGTGTTATATTTGATGTTCGAATGCTAGAGGGATGTGGCGTTTGAATTTTTTTTATTTGTTATATTTTTTTCGATTAAATATTATTATTTCTTTAAGTCACATGAAATTTCTAGAATATTAACGAGGTGCTACAGTAACATCAGAAAAACTCATGTTTTTTTACTAGGTTTTGGTCCGATTTTGGAAAAATATTCAACACGAAGGTTGTAGATCTTCGTCTTAACTTTCCAATAATATAAAGTTCACTGAAATCGAACATCGTATGAAAAAAATACTGCAGAAATACCGAAAATTATCCGGATCGCGTTTTAAAAACTTAAAATTTAAATGAAAAGCGAAACTAGAAAAAAATTTCTTCGTGTTTCTAAAGTAATTTATATAATTTATAACATGCTAATGATGCACGTTTGAATGCTTCAGGATGTCACGCAACACACGAATAAATTTCGTAATTGCACTACGAAAATCGGGCTGTTACAAAAAACATATTAATAAGGGATTTATTTTTACTATTTTTTATGATTTTAGTTTGTTACGTAGTAGTTATAACTCTTGAATTATTTATAAGTTTTATTTATGTGTCGATCTACATTTGCAGAATAGATAACATAGGTTAGTTAAGCAAAGAAGCGGATAGTCAATAGAGTCCTATGATTTCTCGAATCATCTTTCAATAAATAATTACAAATTGAACTGGGCGATCAAGTAAAAAAAAGTGTAGTTCAATGTATGAAATGTGCAGGTTCTAAAAAAAAACTACAATTATTAAAAATAACAAAGATCAATACATAAAAACGAGATTTCTATTGACTATTTCAAATTATTTGGGTTCGATATGTAGTAATTATAGTGCTTGAATAATTTTAATTTTTATTTATATGTTGACCCACATTTATAGAATGGGGTGACGTAGGTTAAGTAAAGAGAGGGATAGTCTGCAGAATCCCAAATTTCTCAATCGCTATTAAATAAACAATTACAAATTGAACTTGGTGATCAAGTAATAAAATGTGCATTCCAATATAAGTAATAAGTAGGTTCTTTAAAAATACTTATTAAAAACAACAAAGAAAAATATATAAAAATATGATTTGTGTTGACTATTTTAAATGATTTGGGTTTGGTACGTAGTAGTTATATTGCTTAAATTAATTGTAAGTTTTATTTATGTGTTGATAAGTAAAGAGGTGGATATTCAGCAGAGTCTTATAATTTCTTGATTCTCATTTTTTTAAGAGTTTATCTTGATCGGAAATCACAGGAAATCAAACTTAACTCACGTGAGTGAAGAGGAAATTAGGTTGTCAATAGGATATTTAAAAAAACTCATATCACTTCATATTTGAGCTTGTCTCCTGTAACATTTGGTGAACCTGACGACTGGTACAATACTTGAGCCTGATGACTATTACAATTCGGAGGTATAATACTTGATATAAATCATGCTCGAGCAAGTACGTACTCATAAAATGACATTTGGGACATTCAGAAAATTCCTTGAAATTCCGACGCGAAATTTAGCTTACGTCTCATCCCCAACAGTCTTTAGTAATCAGGACGTAACGATTTCATACGATCTCCGATATTTATGAACTTTATATTGTCGGAAAGTTAAGACCGAGACCTACAACTTCTACGTTGAATATTTTCCCAAATTTGAATTAGAAGTAGGTCAAAAATCGTAAATACTGGGGCTGTTACAGTAAATTCGAGAATAAGCTAGAATAGTGTGATGTGGCAAAATATGGACCATTTATTTGCAAACAAAAAATCAGCTCTTACTCTATAAATAGAGCATTATCCATTCATCCCCTTTCCAAGCTAAAAACGTGAATGGGCATCTAGGAAGATTTTCCATTTTCTCTTCTTCTCATGCCACTTTTGGAGTAATTGGTGATGTTTCCAAGCATAACCTATGACAAGCAAGCTCTCTATTCCATTTTCTTCCTTCAAATTTCAGTTTTAAGCTTTGAATTATAAAATCCCCAATTAGCATCTTGCCTTACCCTAGCAAAGAGAATTGCATATTTGGCATTGGTAAAGTTAGTAGTATGCATTCTGAGAAGTGATTTGAAAATATAAACATGTGGTGAGGCTTTTATGTGTATGAACATTGTTAGGGATCATATAACTGGGCCTGATGACTGCTCACCTTCAGCCCAACCAATTGGGAAACCTTATGTGCATCAAGTCTATGAAAGGAGGAAGTCAAGGGCGATTTGGGGAATGCACAGTAAATCAGTGCCAGCTGGCAAAGGAGAGGGTAATGCTGCTGATAGGGAATGATTCTGTTACAGGCATGAGGGTAGTTACGGCTATATAGGGTGTGAGAGATCTTTTGTGTGGGGTGTGGAATTTGTTATGATTTGTAGTCTCCTTTGGAGGGCCTCAGCAATGCTGTGAGCATGTGTGCTGGAGGATTATCTTTTCTTGTTATTCTTCTTTGTTATTTGCTTTGCTTGTAAGGAACCTTGATACAATCTTATTACAGATTTTCTTTCTAAATTGCCACTGCTAAATTGTTTAAGTTCTGTTAAACTCATTGAATTCAATTTCAAGTTACACGGAGACGTAACAATTGGTCCGACCTGCCAGATTCAATAAGGGAAAAATGGCGGCTACTAGGATGGAAACTAGGGTGGAAAACTTAGAAACAAATGCCACAAAAGTGGAGAATGAGGTGAGGGGATTAAGAATCAATGTGGAAAATTTAACATCTCAGCTACAAAACTTTGGAGGAGACCTTGACGAGATAAAAAATCAATGTAAGGTGATGGCGAACTTGAATCTAAAACTGGAGGCAATGGATGACTTTAGAAATGTCATGTTACAATGGATGAAAGGAAAAAACCCTATTCAAGAGGGAGAAGCCTCTGAGCGACCACCTCTCTACTGCCCTCAAGAACATGAGGCCTCTGTTCCTGTCAACGATGCATCCAATAACCAGGAGATTCGGCAACCACAGAAAGATGAAACTGAAACCCACGAGGATGAAAGGAAGATGATGCTCAAGCGTGTAGAACTTCTTTTTTCGATGGGACCGATCCAGTGGGCTGGGTGATGAGAGCGGAGCAATTTTTTGAAGTTCACCGAACAAGCGGGGAGATGAAGATACCACTAGCGATGGTAAGCATGGAGGGCCCGGCTATTCACTGGTTTCATTTGATACGGAGGAAGAGTCCGAATATAACATGGGAAGTATTAACGACTGAGATTCTCAAGAGATACTTCGACAGGAGCAGCGCCAACCCTTTTGAATATCTGGCTGCCTTGAAACAAGAGGGCACAGTAGATGATTATATTGAGCAATTTGAGAGGCTAGCTTCTCATGTCATGGAATTACCAGATGAGCAATATTTAGGGTACTTTTTGAATGGGTTATCTGAAGGCATTAGGAGATGGGTGCATGTGTTTGAACCAAAAGAAGTCATGAGAGCTATGGATTTAGCGAGGTTGTTGGAGGAAGAAGTTGCCGATGGAGTTAAGAATCGGAGGCAGGGAGGTAATGTGTCATGGTGGGGAAGAGATGGTCAAGGAGTGAGCCAAGGGATTGGGCTTAATGAGAGATCAATGGGCCGAGGGCTCGGGACAAAAGTAATTGGGCTAGGGAATAATACATTTAGTGGTGGGCTCAGCAAGACATAACCCTCGTCACCTCCAAACTTCATTAGATCTTAAGGCAACCGACCAACTCCCATCAGCTCATCGGGATCTAGACCAATGTACAACCAGCACCCAAGCCGCAGCAACAACGACAATCAAGCTCGTGAGGGGAGAAGTTTGTCCCACCAGGAGTTTATGGAAAAAAGGGAAAAAGGTTTGTGTTTCCGGTGTGACCAACCATACTCTCCCTTACATAAGTGCGTTGCCAAGTCTCTTAGGGTTACGATTCTGGCAGAGGAAGAGACGATAGTCGAGGAAGAGAAGGATTTTGAGAAGGAGAGTCTAGAGCCAGACCAGTTGGAAGAACCGACGGCTAAACTAAAAGATTTGGAATTGCCTATGTACTCAATTGGGGGAATTTCACGACCTCGGACGATGAAACTCAGGGGCACGATTGGGGAAAAGACTATTGTGATAATGATTGATAGCGGGGCGAGTCACAATTTTGTGTCCAGGGAATTGGTAGACAGATTGGGTTTGGTAGTGGAAGGCACCCCGACGTTCACAGTTTGTTTGGGGGATGGCCATAGAACGACTTCGGAGGGTTTATGCCGATCTCTAGAGGTGCGCCTGGGAAAATTCCCAATTAGGATTGACGGGTACTTGTTTGGATTGGGGGGTGTCGATTTAATTCTGGGAATATCATGGCTGGAAACGTTAGGTGAAGTGAGTTTGAATTGGGGAACTATGACAATGAAATTTTTTGAGCAGGGGGAGGAAATCATTCTCAATGGGGATCCGTCTTTGTGTCGAGCTCCAATGGCCCTCAAGTCCCTACTCAAGATTACTGGAGTAGAATTTTTTGGAATGTTAACATGGGATACAGGGAAAAAAACAGTGGGAACAGCATCTGAGTAACTGACGGGGAATCAAATGGGGGAATTGTTGCAGTTGTTGGGGCGTCACAAAAAGGTGTTACAGGAAACCAGGACGTTGCCTCCCCACCGAGAGACTGATCACGCGATAGTACTCAAGGACGGGGAGGGACCAGTTAGGGTCCGACCATATAGATATGCACATGCCCAGAAGGATGAAATGGAACAAATGGTCAAAGAGATGTTATTGGCCGGGGTAATTCAGCCGAGTAGCTCCCCGTATTCGAGCCCGGTCATCTTGGTAAAAAAAAAGGACGGGAGTTGGAGATTTTGTGTCGATTACAGAAAGTTGAATGACATAACGGTCCCTGACAAATACCCGATTCCAGTAATTGAAGAACTGTTGGATGAGGTTCATGGGGCCCATTTTTTCTCAAAAATTGACCACCGCTCCGGGTACCACCAGATACGAGTTAGAAAGGAGGATGTCGCCAAAACGGCATTCAGGACTCATGAGGGACACTACGAGTTTGTAGTCATGCCATTCGGCTTAATGAATGCACCAGCCACCTTCCAAGCGACAATGAATAACACCTTTCAGCCCTTCTTGAGAAAATTTGTGTTGGTTTTTTTTTATGACATACTGGTTTATAGTCAGTAGTGGCAACAACATCTGGACCATTTACAACATGTGTGTGTTGTTAGAACAATACCATTTCATGGCCAACCCCGGCAAGTGCGAGTTCGGGAAAAAATGAATTAATTACCTGGGACACCTCATTAGCAACAAGGGGGTGGAGGTGGAGTCGGCCAAGATTCGAAGCGTGGTGGATTGGCCAACCCCACGTAATGTTAAAGCTGTTCGGGGATTCTTGGGCTTGACATGATACTATCGTAAATTTGTTCGGGATTATGGAAAAATTGCAAAACCACTGACAGACTTGTTGAAAAAGAATCAGTTTGCTTGGAATGGGGAGGCTCATCAAGCATTTCAAGAATTAAAGAGTTTGTTGACCAATACCCTTGTCTTAGGGATTCCAGACTTCTCCCATGAATTTGAAATCGAGTGCGATGCTTCAGGAAGGGGAATTGGAGCCGTCCTTACGCAACAACGAAGGCCATTGGCGTATTTTAGTAAAGCTTTAAAGGACAGAGCATTAGCTAAATTCACTTATGAAAAAGAATTGATGGCACTGGTTTTGGCAATCCAACATTGGCGACCCTACCTACTGGGCAGGCGGTTTAAAGTCTTCACCAATCAAAAAAGCTTGAAGCATCTCCTCCAACAGCAAGTCCTTACACCTGACCAGCAGAATTGGATGGTTAAGTTAATGGGTTACAATTTTGAGGTGATTTATAAACCGGGAAGGGAAAATGCTGCAGCCGACTCATTATCTCGTATCCAAGACGATGTTGAGCTAGCTGCGTTCACTGGGCCGATTTGGGATGAGCATGAGGAAATCCAGAAGGCTGTTCAGGAAGATCCCAAACTCACTAAGATCATACGAGACATCACACAAGATCCAACATTGCATCCGGGATTTACTTTCAGTCATAATATTCTGTTTTATAAGTCCATGGTGGTGATTCCCTCTCTTTCCAAGTGGACCAAACTGTGTATGCAGGAGTTCCATTCATCTCCAATCGGTGGCCACTCCGGGGCTTTCAGAACCTATAGGCGGATTGCCGATAATGTCTATTGGGTGGGTATGAAAAAGGACATTTACCAGTTTGTGGCAGAATGTCGGATCTGCCAATGTCAAAAATATCAAACAACGGCTCCAGGTGGGTTATTGCAGCCCCTACCCATTCCGGATGCTATTTGGGAAGACATTGCTATGGATTTCATTTCTGGTTTACCTAAGTCCAAAGGATATGATGTCATTATGGTAGTGGTCGATCGATTGTCCAAGTATGGTCATTTTCTACTCCTCAAACACCCATTTACAGCGAAGAAAGTTGCAGACCTGTTTGTCAAAGAGATAGTCAGGCTGCATGGCGTACCTAAGTCAATCGTTAGTGACCGCGACCCATTGTTCCTCAGTCACTTTTGGAGCGAGATATTCCGATTACAGGGCACGAAATTACGAATGAGCTCAGCTTACCATCCGGAGACCGACGGTCAATCTGAGGTGCTCAATAGGTGTCTGGAAACCTACTTGCGTTGTTTTGCGTCGGAACAACCATCTTTATGGGCCGAATGGATACCGTGGGCAGAATACTGGTATAATACCAATTATCATGCTTCTATTGCTACAACCCCCTTCGAGATAGTCTACGGGAAGCCACCTCCGACGCTTCATAAATATGTTAGGGGTGAGACTGCGGTGGAAATGGTAGCACAAGACTTGTTAGATCGCGATGCGGCTTTGCGTCAGCTTAAGTACAATTTGCAAAGAGCTCAAGACCGCATGACACGGCTTGCCAACGCACATAGGAGAGACATTTCATTTTCGGAAGGGGAGTGGGTGTATCTTAAATTACGTCCTCATAAACAATAGTTGGTTCATCGTCGCATCAATGCCAAGCTCGCTGCACGATATTACGACCCTTTTAAGATTCGGCGGAAGGTGGGCGCAGTTGTATATGAATTGTTATTACCAGACAGTTCCAGAATTCACCCAATTTTCCATGTTTCACAACTTAAGAGAGCTCTGGGTATGCATTATGCTCAACCGAATTTACCCAGGGACATGGAGGAGGTTAGTACAATCCATGTGGAGCCGAAGTCGATTATCTCACAAAGAACGGTTCAGAAGGGGGGTCAGCCACACATTCAATGGTTGATAAAATGGAGAAACACACCCTTGGAGGAAGCCACGGGGGAAGATAGTGAGTTTATTAGCCAACAATTTCCAACAATTGGACTTGGGGACAAGTCTAGCTTTAAGGGGGAGAGTATTGTTAGGGATCGCATAACTGGGCCTGATGACTGCTCACCTTCAGCCCAACCAATTGGGAAACCTCCTGTGCATCAAGTCTATGAAAGGAGGAAGTCAAGGGCGATTTGGGGAATGTACAGTAAATCAGTGCCAGCTGGCAAAAGAGAGGGAAATGCTGCTGATAGGGAATGATTCTGTTACAGACATGAGGGAGGGTATTTACGGCTATATAGGGTGTGAGAGATCTTTTGTGTAGGGGGGATTTTGTTATGTTTTGTAGACTCATTTGGAGGGCCTCAGCAATGCTGTGAGCATGTGTGCTGGAGGATTATCTTTTCTCGTTATTCTTCTTTGTATTTGCTATTGTTTGTAAGGAACCTTAATACCATCTTATTACAGATTTTCTTTCTAAATTGCCACTGCTAAATTGTTCAAGTTCTGTTAAACTCATTGAATTTATTTTCAAGTTACACGGAGGCGTAACAAACATGGTTAGAAAATTATGTTTGTTGATGTAATGATTCTTGATGATGGCTTATGTTGGGTTAATGAGGTGGATGGATTTTGAAAAATATTGAAGATTAGAGAATTACTCATGTGATAGTATTAGTATTGGTTGAAGTCTATAAATATATGTTGTGTTGGGGGTTTGTTTTTGTGATTGCATGGTATTTAGAATAAATGAGTTTGTTTTGGTTTAAGTTGAAAATCTAAAATTACATATTAAATTAGGAAATTAAGCATGTTTATAGGTTATGAAGAGTGCTTATAATATTAAAAATTCCGTTGGGGGGTCATTGGATTGGAAGAATTAAATGAGAAGGTGAAATAAGAAAGTTAAGTAACAGTGTTGGGTTAGGATGCTTTCCGGACAGGCTGTAAAGATTTAATTGTAAGTCCAGTTTGTGATGCCCGATTGATGAAGCGTAAATTTCATGATAAACTAGACATATAACGTAGTAACATATCCAAAATTTAGAATTTTTGGACTTAAGATGAGATCGGACCGAATTTTTGAAGTCGGGCTATCTGCTTCCCATATGCTCAGGTTTTCCAGTTGCACAACCCCTAAACTTCAGTCCATAATTTGAGTTCTAAGAATCTAAATCACGATCTGTAAAATCCAACAAAAATAGACACATAATCGAGTATTCTTTTAAAATTTCAGCCTCATATTCAATCCTGATTAAGCGCACGAATTTTCAAAGTCAGTGTTGGTGCACTGAAATTTCTGGAAAAAAGGGCAGAATATGGAGTTTGTGAAGTAGCTTGTGAGATCCTCGAATGAGCATAGTAAAAATTGTTAGACCACCCTAAAATGTTAGTAACATAGCGCAGATGAGTTATCATGAATAATGAATCAATTTTGTTAAGTAAGGATATAAATTCGCAACCTTGATACTAACGAATTTTGCTAATTCTAGATTATCACCGGGAGATGCGGTTCCGCCACTATCGCAAGGCACATTGTTATTTAAGGCGCAAGGCGCACCGAGGCGCAAAAGGTCCTGGAGCCTAGGCGCGCGCCTCAAGGCGCAAGGCGCGCGCCTGAGAAATGTGAGGCGCAAAATATAACAAAATATGTGAAAATATATAGAAAAAGAATGTATAAGATTGTTTCACACTATCAATTAGCCATAAATGATATTTAACTTTTTTTTTTATAGTTCTTATCCTAAATTTCATTTATAAATTACAAGTTCATATCCAAAACCAAAAGCAAGATTCCAATCATCAAATCTTCATATCTAAGAGCATAAAAGTTCATATCCAATGGCATAAAAGTTACATATTCAAAAACAAAATTTATCAAAATTAATTCAAGTTCCAATATTTCAATCCAACTACATATCCTCATCATCAAATTCGAAACTGTCTTCTAACTCCTCTTCACTTGACGCTTCATCACTATTATCTTCTTTCCCAATATCTTCTTGAAATTCTTCTTCATCAATGAGAACAAGACGGTTGGTGGATTTTGTTTTTGGCCTAAAAGTTGAGATCGGTTCTTGTTCCTTCTCTTTTCCCTTCGAAGATATGGTGGCTCTATTAGAAAAAGTAGTATTTCGAGTCCTATGTAGAGCATCTCCCGCTCTAGAAGCTCTAAAAACTGTACCCCAAGTTAAATCATCATCTTCAAAGACAAGCTCTCTTCCTCATTCTCTTCCTCATCCATTCTACCCAATAACCACTCATTACTATCATCAATATTCTTCAAGGAAATTGGATCAATGCTATCACGATATTGGCGTCGAAGCATCAATTCTATTGTACTTAACAAAAACCAGATCATTTAGCTTTTTTTGATCCAACCTATTCCTTTTTTTACTATGAATCTGCAAAATATTAATATATCATTATATAATTATATATGTTAGTATTTTATTTGAGGAATTTAGTAGTAAGTTTAAAATATAAAATAAGTAGTAATTACTTACGTGCTCAAAAACACTCCAATTGCGTTCACATCCAGATGCACTACAAGTTAGACTTAAAATTTTAATAGCAAAAATTTGCAATTCTGGAGTGGAAGATCCATATGCAGCCCACCATTCAGCTGTCAATTACAAATTGGAGCCATAAATTGAAAATTATAATTTAGTAGGAAAAGTTTCTAAAGAATGAAAATTTACTAAAATGTTACCTGGTGACTTTGTAGATCTATGTCTAACAGCTAAGTTCATCCCAAAAACGCCTTGAGCTGTACGGTATGTTGTCAATTGATCAGTGATCTTATCTTGCTCTTCAAGATTGGGAACCAACTTTTGCAAAGACTTATATAATCCTGTCATTATCTCTTGATCTTTCCCAATATCTGGGTTTGAATAAAAGTACTCAGGATTCAAATAATACCCAGCTGCATGTAATGGGTGATGAAGTTGACATTCCCACCTTCTGTCGATGATCTCAAAGACATCCTTATATTTCTCCTCCCTTCCATTAAAGGATTTGGCGATACACTCTTTAGCTCTATCCATTGCTTCATATATATATATCCCATTGGTGGCTTCTTCTCGCCATCAACCAGTCGAAGCACTCCGACAAGAGGACCAAACATCTTTAGGATATGGACAATATTACTCCAAAAACTAGGCATAAGAACAATACTTGCTGCTCGCTTACCCGTCGATTCTTTTGCCCACTTGCATGTTGCCCACTCCTCCGATGTGAACATATTTCTCAAGTTTTTCTTTTGTTTATGGATGCGTTGAAGAGTGAGATAAGCTGTTGCAAATCTTGTCTTTGCAGGCCTAAGTAACTCCCTTCTTCCAGTAAAATTCCTCATCATATTCAACACACGTGGTCTACTATAAATGTATCCGTTGAAAAAAATCGCCTTTTTGACTGTTGAATGAACTATGGACATTTTCCCAATGTCTTCAAGCATCAAATCTATGCAATGGGCAGCACAAGGTGTCCAATATAAGTTCCGACGCTTGGCTTCCAAATGTCGTCCTATAGTTAAAATATTAAAGTGTTAAACAATTAAATTACTAAACAAGTTTCAAAAAATTATATATTGTAATATTAAATAATTAAATTACTAACCAGCTGCAATATTATATGCTGCGTTGTCTGTGACAACTTGAACAACATTAGCCTCACCGATGCGCTCAACAATTTTATCAAGTAATGAAAACATTGCTTCTCCGGTGGTGGAATAACTTGATGCATCAACTGATTCAATAAATACAGATCCTTTTGGAGAATTGACCAAGAAATTAATCAAGGTCCTATGCTTCCTATCAGTCCACCCATCCGCCATAATAGAGCAACCATACTGTATCCATTCCTCTTCATGACTCTTCAACAAATCTTGAGTACGGGCAACTTCATTTTTCAACAAAGGCACCATTATCTCATGATAACTTGGAGGTTTCATTCCAGGACCATATTGTCCTATAGAATCAATCATCTTCTTAAAAGTTGGATGATTGACACAATTGAAAGGCACACCCGAATCATAAATCCACCTAGCAATATCTTCACAAGCTCTCCCCCTTAATTCTTTCTTACATGCCTCATTGATAGATGTTTGCCGCATCTTCCCATCCTTTGATCTTTTCTCAACTGTTGATTTAAAAAACAAGTGAAGCGGGCCCTTTTGCTTTGCCTTTTTTCTCTTTGAACTCCCCTCTACAACTTTTTTCCCACTTTGATTAATTTCAACATCTTCATCTTCATCATCACTATACCCTAAATCTTCATCCATGTCATACATTAATTCTCTTTCTTTCTCCTCAATGCTCGCAACCGATTTTTTGTTCATGAAGTCTTTAATTTCTTCACGAACGGCAGGAGGACATTTTGTACAACCAGTTACATTTCGAAATCCCCCTACAAGATGCTGTTTCGCTCGATAGACTCCACCTTTTGAAACTTTCCCACAAAAATTGCACTTCAAGTCGTTTTTATTGTTTGCGTCTACCAGACTTGCATACTTCCATGCAGGATCCTTTCTTGAACTTGATTTACTAGAACCAATACTTGAATCCATAATTATTACAACCCTAAATTTCATAATAAAAATTCATATTAATATCAACATACAACAATCCATGGACCACCATAATGATAATATCAATGATAAAACTATTAAATATTAAGTTATTAACAATTTTTTTTTGGAGCAGCAGCTGCAGACTGCTGTCAGTGCTGTGAATATCACAGCAGCCTGCAGCTGCTGCTGCGAATATCACAGCAGCAGCAGCCTGCTGCTGCTGTGATATACATAGCAGCAGCATGCAGCTGCAATCCAAAAAAAAATTAAAAAACAAAATAGAAAACAAAAATCTTACATACCTCTTAGAGATTTATTCTTAGCCCTTAGGGAGAGGGAGATCGTGAGTTAGGGTTTTTTTGATTACTTGTTAGAGGGCTTGGGTGAGAGAGAGGGGGGGGCGTGAGGGAGAGGAGAGTGTAAGGGAGAGTTAGGGTTTTGTTTTGTTAATGCCAAAATCGGCAGTTAGGGTTTTGATTTAAGTCAAAAAATTGTGATTTGGGTTGGGTTTTTTAGGTTTTTGGGTCGGGCTTGGGTGGGTTACAAAAATACAAAACGGGTCCTTTTTTGCGCCTAAGGCGCGCCTTTTCTCGACCACTCAGGCGCGCGCCTCGACGCTTAGGCGCGCGCCTGAGTGGTGTCGCCTCGCCTGATGGTATATGAGGCGCATTACCAGTCGCCTCTCCTGAGGCGCGCCTGAGGCGCGCCTTTAATAACGCTGGCAAGGCATCACCAGCAAGTTCCAAATCAGTGAGTGGACACTTACACTTTTATTTGATTTTCGATTGGCATTTTCATATCAGACTTATTATTTTCACTTTTAGGGCGTTAGCCAAATTCCTTAAAAGTTACATTTTATTGAGCATACTTTGGAAAATGTTTTAGAAAAGAAATATTTTCGAAACATGAGTTTTATATTTTTCGGGGTATGGGGAAAAAACCCACCCCAGTATGTAACTTGATATTTGGAATTGACGGATAGATAACATGTACACATGTAGAGGACTGGGGGGATGGCGATACGTAACGCCTTCAGATTATAGTTCAGGGCTAGGGGGACGGCGATTCCTAATGACCATAAACCCTAGTTTCAGGGTCGGGTAGTAGCATGGATCAGCACTACTGGTTCTAGTTCAGTGGCTTGGGGGACGACGATACGTAACGCCCCAAGACCACCAGTTTCATGGACACATGGTTTGGGGGACGGCGATACGTAACGTCCCAAAGTCATGGTTTTTCATTCCTAGCTCTAGTTAGGCGTATGGGGGGACGGCGATACATAACGCCCCCTTACGTAAAGTTTTTCAGATACAGACCAGTATTTTAGATTTTTCAGAAAAAGAGTTTTTCAGATATCAGATTCTCAGAAAACAATTTTCAAAAATCAGAGTTTAGAAATAGTTTTCAAGAAAACAGACTTTCAGAAGCAGATTTCAAAAAGATAAAATTTTACAAAGAGATTTCAGTTGAAGTTTTCAGAAAAAGAGTTTTCATATAAGTTAATCCTGAAACTTGGTTTTAGAACCAAATAATTTTATATCAATATTTTAGTTTTTCGTCCACTCACTTAGATCGTACGATAATCTAACCCTTCACTCAGTTTTCTGTGGTTGCAGGTAATCTCGGAGTACGAGCTCAAGATGATGGATACTGACGCAGTCACTAGGGTTGGAGTCCACCAGTATAATTCAGAGATAGAGTGGGAGTTCAGTTAGAGTCAAATAAAAGTCATGTATTAGTTTTTGGGTATGTGATGGTCAATGTAAAAGCATGTCTCATTATGTTTACAGTTACTGATGTTGAGTCTGCATGTGTAAAGTTTTTAAGCTTGGGCCACGGTCCCATACATATTATATATAATTAGAAAACAGAGTATTAATGATTATTCATGGTTGAAGAATTATAGGCTTATGGGGTTAGTACGGTTTATCCCATGCCGGTAGCATCTCCCGAATTGAGGATGTTACAATGATGGTATCAGAGCATGGTTTGGGGAGTCAGTGACTGCAGTAGGCAAAGTGCTGGGGTCTTGTATACGCAGTATGTCTGGGATACCCGTATATGAGGTATTACCTCTCCAGTATCTGATCCTTGAGTACGTCATCAAAGTTCTATAAACAGGTTAGTAAGTATTCCTGAGCCATTAAGTATTTTTCCTTAGAAATAACTATATTATTTTAAGATATTTTTGTAATCATCCTGAACTATTCACAAAAGTTCAAATTTGGCCATAAAACCAGAAAATTTCATGCTAAGAAAAGTTACCCAGAGAGTGAAAAAGAGAGATCTATAAAAAAAAAAAAGTAAAAGAGAATACATTGATGCTTAAGTAACCAGATAATAGTAAGAATCGGAGATACAGAGTTAGATAGTAAAAGATAACATCAGAATTTGTAGTAAAGGAGAATATAGCGAGCCTAAGCAAGAGTAAAAATGCCGAATAGACTCAAGTAAAGTTCCTTCCCTCCAAATAAGATTCTCTTCTTACTCAGAAAATTTTTCTAAACATACCCTATAGTCCTTGAGTACCTCGTATAGGCAGCGAGTTCCCCGAATAATGAAGAGTAGCCATAGGGCAAAAGAAGCAAGAAATCAGGATCAGTGGTGGAGGTTTCCAATAGACAAGAGATGTCAAAAAGGATATAGAGACTTTAGATCCACAAACCCAGGCCCGTAAGCAAACAAATGAAGGTCGTAAGGAAAGATGATTAATTACCTTATTTCAAGAAATCCGATATAGATGCGACCCTAAGTTACCTAGGTTCTAATTCCTCAGTAATACCAGTCAAAAAAGCTGCCCTGACAGGGTCTATCGCATACCTACCTTATATGAGTAATAGTTTATGTCAGGACACAAAGTATATGAACAAGAACGCCGGCATCTATTGAGATATAAATTCTTGCCTCACTCTATACCAGCCTAGATAAAGATAACCGTAAGATAATTCGATGAAAATTTAACCTAAGTCAAAAATAGAAAACACTAAATGAAAGACCACTCAGGGAAGAACTAAGAAGGATTTAAAGGATAGAAAAGATAGCACCTAACCCAAGTCAAAAAAGGGATAAGTAATACTTGTAAGAAACCCATAAGATCAGACAAATACCCGTAGAAGTCCACGTGAGCTCAAAAGAAAAAACTCATGAGATGAGAAACACTCATGATTTAACCAAAAAGTACTAGTGCGGACATAAATATAAGATGGTAAAGTTGTAACCCGTAGTTTGAGTAGAGAGCAGAGATCTAGGAAGTAGCCAGCTGAACGAATCATCACTAACCTCAGTGGCATGACTTAGAGCCAAGAGATAGGATATGAAACAGTAAGAATGAAACAGAAAGTGACGAGAATTCAGTACATACAATGACATAGGTAACGTTGCTTAAAGACAACGACTTAAATGGAAGGTGAAGTAACCGACCTTAAGTTAAGTCGACCTAACCACCACGGGTTTGGGTTTGGCGTTGGCCACAAGAATGGGTGGTTTTATACTTGTGTAGTATATTATGAAAATGAAAAGACAAGTTATTATAGTGCTACATTTAGTACAGTGGGTGAGTTATCACGCTATAATTCACGAAAACGATCATAGGATAAAAATGGAATTTACAAGTTTGTGAGTATCTAAATAATGATATCAAATAGAGCAAACCAAGAAAGCAATAAATGGGGGAAATATCCTAGCATATCACCAGATATGGAGAACAAGTTAGTAAAGAATACCATAATTGAACTTAAGGTAGCAACAAAAATAAAGTATAAACATAGTATGAACTATACTAGAACCAAATCGTCAGAAATAACATCGAGATGGGAATACAATTTAAGCAAAAGTATGTATATGATTAAGCTCTACTAGGAACCTTGTTTCTAAGTCTTTAGCCGAATAAGGAATATTCCAAAGAAGCTACCTGTAAGGCATAACAGTAGTTGTAGCTTGACAGTAGTATTAAGTATCAAGTAGAACTCTTACAAAGCAAGGACAAGGAATTTGCCACTCAATCAAGGATTCAAGAGGTATCATGCTTGAAATAGATATTAAGATAAGAAGAAGATGTTAGTGTCTTAGACATGCCACGGGATCTCTAAGCGTGATTCGTGTGTGAATAAAATCAAAAATAAGTTGCGGAGGACTTACATTGATCTGTTGAGTTCAAAATCTTTCATGGATGTTGAAGCTTCCAAGCTCATGGGTGAGTATCCTTATCACCTTCATTTGACTCTCTTATGTGTTAGTAAGAACAAAAGTGGCCGAATTTTGCCCTCCAAGAGAAGCAAAGAAAAATCAGAGGCCAAATTCCTTCTTTAATTAGAATAATTAAAAACCAATAGCTTATTTCGCCTTGTTTCAAAACCAAAGGCAGTGGCGTTCTTCAAAAATAAAGAAGAAGAAGCCAATTGCTTCTTTCAAAAAGAATTAATTGCTTCTCGCCAAAATGAACTAAAAAGGCAAAGTCAGTAGCCAATTCAGCCAAAAAAACGCAGGTCAGAGAGCTTTTCCATTTTTGCCAAAAAGTGATAAAAAAGGATTAATGGCCTCGCACACTTTACACGGCAAGGAGAGAGAATTAATCATTTTCCAAAATTCATTAATTGTATCTCTATTGTTGGTAGGTGTGATGGGTAAGTAAATCCAATTTAATATTCCAACAATTTCCATCAACAAATGACTAGTTGATGTAAGTGAGTGGGTCCCACCACATTGAATTCAAAATCCAAATTACTTACACAACCACTTTTGGGCTCGGGTTCGTTTAATCCGATTAAATAAATTTTCCGTCGTGACGCAATTAAATCTAATTTAATAAAATAATAATACTCAGTAAAATTATTACCGAAGTCGCTCGCGAATTAATTCCAAATTAATTCGTTTGCCCAAATTAAAATCCAATTTTAATTCCGCTTTGAAATCTGATTTCATTTAATATATCTAATATATTATTTTAGCCCAATTAAATAAATTAACTAGTAAAATCTAATTTAACTATTAACTTTACTTTGCCGATTAATTCCAAATTAATCGCGTTCTCTCATCTCGACGAATTTAATCCTAGATAAATTCTCGACATAATTAATCCCAGATTAATTCTTTTTATGATAATTAATCACAGATTAATTCTTACCGTAATTAATCCCAGATTAATTTTTTCTCTTGATAATTAATCACAGATTAATTTTCTCTCTAATAATCACAGATTAATTTTGTTCGAGTCAAATATCATCGGTGAATCTTTGGGATGCGACCCAAGAAATCTCTGGATATGTTGGCAGTAAATACGGTCATCGGACTATCCGAACATGTGTGTACCCGGTACCACGTACTTACCGATTTACAAGACATGGTTGGCTTATAGCAAAACACTGTGCCTACCCAATTCTCCAGAAATATTCTTCTACGGAATACAAGATCTTTGTCAGGCGTAGTATACGTAGTATTGCGCATTACGATCCAGTATCAGATGTCACATGCTAGGCATGTGGCTGAAGTTGTGTCTGCCCCGTACGAAGCATATATCGGATCACTAGCAACTTGTTGGACAATTATGACCCATAACATCACTATTTGCAGAGACCATGGTGTTGTTGTACAAATTATCTATGTGACAAAGGAAATTGCTCTTTTATCATTTGTAATTGGATTACCGGGATATATAAATGATAAAAGGTCCTTATGATTAGTTCCGGATTGAGATGATATGAGACAGTATCAATCCACGAAGGTTTAATCATTAAATAATCCATAGTCGTAGTATTATCGAGATTGGACATCGATAATGCAGAATAGACTAGTATTACACTTGTGGGCGTTGTGGGAGCATAACATCATAGTTCTCACCATATTTAAGTATTGGATACTTATGCAAGTGTAATAAGAGGTTGTGTTTACCGATGGTACGGAAACAGCTTCGCTCTGGATAGACCCCTCGGAATTCCATTGGTAGTATGACTATGTGTCTATGGAAGTCCGAATCAGGGTAGGTGTATTTGGTATAAACCTGAGACTTGCACGCTAATACTTGTGACAATCAATATAGTTTGGTTTTGGTCGTTCAGGGCTTTAACCGGTTCTGTGTACGCCTTTTCTGGGTATATTGAGAATCGTAGTGTATTGGGTGTGATGTTAAGATGGAAGTATCACTCCAGTCATAGTGGAGATGATGATCACGTAGGATACGGAACTGGTGCTCTTATGTACTGCAGCCATCGGGATAATATGACAAGGTCATGATTATCTGATTATAGAGACTAGTTACTAGAGATCCGATATGTGTTTCGTACGGGGCAGACACAATTCCAGCCCCAGGCCTAGCACGTGACATCCGATATTGGATCGTAATACGCAATACTACGTATACTACGCCTGATATAGATTACATATTCCCTTAAGAATATTTTTAGAGAATTGGGTAGGCACGGTGCTTTGCTAGAAGCCAACGATGTCTTGTAAATCGGTGAAAACGTAGTACTAGGTACGTACGTGTTCGGATAGTCCGACGACCGGATTTACTTCCAAACAATCCGGGGATCTCATGGGTCGCTTCCCGAAGATTCACCGATGACGTATGACTCGCACATTATTAATCTGGGATTAATTAATTGAGAGAGAAAATTAATCTAGGATTATTACGGAGATATTTTATCTGGGATAAAATATTATTTAAAAGAGAGAACGCTTAATTTGGAATTAATCGATAAAAAATATATTCGATATATATTAAACGAAATTGGATTTCGACGAGGAATTAAAATTAGATTTTAATTCGGGGCGAACGAGTTAATTTAGAATTATTCGCTAGCGACGTGAATAGTAATTTTGCTAGACATAATATTTAATTAAATTGATTTAATTACGTCGTAACGGAAAATTGTTAATTCGGAATTAACGAACCCGAGCCCGGGAGTGTTTGTGGGCCCACTCACATTTCGAATTCAAGTGCAGCCCACAAGTCACATCACGCGTCACATCATTAGTCATTCAAGTGATGGATGTCTTGTCACTTTGAGTGATGTGATGTCTACTCACTTTTGAGTGATGTGAATAGTTGAAAGGCTTTTAAAGCCTTGTCCCATTTTTCTTGTAAAATGGGATTTGGTAATGGTTATTTGATTTTTTGAAAGGTGATAGGGAAAACATACAACACTTGACAACTTCATCTCTTTCTCCTCTCCATATTTTCGGCCAAGGGCAATTTTTTCCTCTCATTTTTTTCCTTCAATGCCGTGAGCAAGGATAAGCTTAAGGGAAAATTTGTGGCAAATTTTCCAAGTGCTAGCACACTAAAGAGTCCATCAAAAGGTGATAGGGAAACAAACCCTTGAGCATGGAATCACACATAAAGCTTGGAGATTCAACAAGGAGCACAAAGAGGGGCATTGCCGAGAGCTTCATGGAGGAGCAAAAAAATTTGTGTTTCATCGCATCAAAATCCGATCAATGTAAGTATGATTCCACCATACTTCGTTGTTGTATTCACATGTTTAAATGCTTAATTTGATCTTTGGACTATAGTAGAAAGCCAACAATGGTATCAAGAGCCTTATTTAAGCATGAAATTGATTTAGGATAAAATTGGGTAAAATTGATTTGAGCCTGTTTGGATGAAATTTATTGTTTGAATATGCTTGAATGATGATAACTTAGAGTTATTTGTGATCAATTTGATGAAAATTGAATTGGATCAAATTTTCCCCAAATTATTGGCTTGGCCGAAACTTTGAGTTGCCCTAATGTCATTGTAATTTTGTTTTTTTTTTTTTTTTGAATCATTGGATGAGTTTGAAAGACTTGGGAAATGTTGATTTAGGATTTAATTGGATTAAAATCGAAATCAGACAGAAATCCCCTAATTGCCGTGAGTTAGAAGCATGGAAATGATATGATTTTTTGATTCAATAATGTTGGACATGTGTTGATGATGATTAGCATAATTAATTATGTAAATTGGTATTTTGGAAATGTTAATTTGATTAATTAATTATGGCTATACACTTTAGATTAATTTAATTGTGAAATTTGGAATTTTGTAATTTAATTAATTGGGCTTATTTGGAATTGAGCTTGAAAAGTTGTATTTGGGCTTAATGGGCTTGGTTGAGCCAAGGTTGGTTTAGGTTAATTGATTGGATCCTATTGGGCCCAAAACCATTTCCATAAAGTCCAAATATAATTAAATGGGCCTTTAATATTTTAATTGGGCCTAATGGGCCTAAATTGATTTTTGGCAAATAAGGGTGATTCCTTAATTGGGCTTTGGTATTTGGGTTTGATCCATATTGACCAAAGTTCATGCCTTATAAATTAATTGAAAGATCATTGGACTTTAATTAAATTGACATTGGATGTTAATTAGGCTTTGAGAGCCGTTAAGATTAGATTTAGAATCTAAGTCGTAAAGGCACATTAATAAAAGTGTAATTATTTAATTTGGAATTAAATATAGAATTAATATTAAATACAATTAAATTGGATTTAATGTTGTAGTTTAATAAAATTCGAGAATTCGTACTTTGAGTAGTTATTCATAAAACGAGTCGGACTCGCGCAAAATCAAATCTTTGTTTGAACATTGGACGGTCATTAATTTCAAATTAATTAATTGGATTAGATTGATTGATATAATGCTTTGTGTGAATACATGGATGTGATGTATGAATAATATATATCAGATGGATATTAGATGGGTGAGGGCAATTTTGGAAATTGTTGTAATATTTAGAATTTATTAAATTGGACCTGCGTGTCCAGCCTATTACCTCTTGACTCTTTGTATTTCTCTTCTCACCTATTCCCCTCTATGTAAATGAGGTTTATTTAGAAGTATTATGTAATTGGGTAGAAGTAAAGATTTGTGCTAGCGGGAGAGAGGAAATGGAGAGATTTGTTCTAGGAACAAAGTGTTTTAAATATCCATCCGCATATCATTATTAAATTTATTTACGCGCCTTATTTATTTTAGAATGCATGTTTAAGGGTGTATGATGAGACCTTAACAAAGATAATTAATTGGTTGCCAATTACGCGAAAAAACCCTCAATATATTAAGCGTTTTTCCTTCCATTGAGTGATTCTTACTCAAGATCCAAGATTGACACTGGTTTGTTGGCCAAAGTCAAGACCTTTGTCCATCGCGGATGTGTTTGAATCATGAAGGCTTTGTTCCATATCGTATGTCTTGTCCAAGTTGTGATTTGTTGGCCAAAGTCAAGGTCACTTCTTGTCCATCGACATCGATTACGAAGCTTTCCAAAGTCAATGGGTCCCGCTTAACTGGAATCATTAAGTTTGTTATGCCAAAGCCAATGCTTAATTGATTCAGAGGAAAAAGGTTAGGGAATATATTGGATATATTGGCATATATAAGATATATGTTTCGGACTTGGATGTCCACCTACAGGATCTAGGAATTGGATGAGATCCAATTGATCTTAGAGATCTACCTAGTTAAATATCATACAATTTGTTGGCCAAAGTCAAGGTTGTGTGTTATTTAACGGGATCCTAGCCCACTAGGAAACAAGGTTCCCGAGTACTCAACAGAGGGTTAGAGGCTCGCCGAAAAATAGTGGGAGGCAAGTATTAAATTAGCAAATTTGTTTAGTTACTTGCCAATACGCGCTCATTTAAATTTTTCGTCAATACAAAAATATTTATTAGTTGGACTAATATTTAATCGCTGTTTTAAATTAACAGTAGGACTGTATTCAAACTACTTCATTTATAGTTGATTATATAATTGGATTATAGTAATCAATATATTTGAATTTAAATAATTAAATTATAGTTGATTATATAGTTAGACTATAGTAATTATTATATTAAATAGTACGTGAAATCGTTGATTGGATAGTTGGACTATAGCAATCAAGATAACTGAAAGATTAGCGTTTATAACATAATCCTGGGAGAAAATGTCATTAAACGGCTTTAATTTTCAGATTGGGAATAATACCTCAGGATAGTCCTGGGAACTGAGAAGTTACTCTATTTGATAGAGAAACATCTTGGGCCTGAGCCCGGAGTTGAGCAAATAGTGGAGCATGAATTTTGGATGACTCATGGTGATGATAACTTTAGTGCTCAATCCATTATGCTTAATGCAATGACACTTTAATTTTTTCGTCAGAATTAAGGATTAGATCCTTGTACCATGATGATGAAACTAAAGATCTTCATAGATTTATTCTTAAATCTTAGAAGTATAAATTGCATAAGAAGCTCTTTAGCTCATGTATGTCAGAGGGTACATCTGTCGAGCACTAGGTGTCACAGATGATTGCTGACATCGATCAGCTAGGTTAGCTGGGCGTTACCTACGTGGCTGAGACTACCAAAGATTTGATTTTATAGTCTCTACCCGAAAGCTGAGGCAGGTTCATTATGAACCAAGAGTAAACTCTTGGAGAGTTGATGGCTATGCTCTAGGAAGCAGAGCCATAGCTTCTAAAAGGGGCAAAAGCAAAATCATCACAAGTCTTCTAGGAAGACAAAGGACATATCCCAAGATGTCTGCCTAAACTGTGGCAAACGAGGTCATTGGAAGCGTGACTACCGTATGAACAAGGCAGACATGAAGGAAGTGAAGAGGGGCAAGGCTCCGGCTTCAAACATGTTTGTCATAAACATGTTCACTACTAGTTTCAAAATTGGATTTTTGATACTAAATGTGGTACATAAATATGTACTGGTGTGCAGAATCTGCTGATTAGCAGGATACTGACTTCAGTTGAGATCTATCTGCGAATAGAAAACGGGACAAGATTCGTTGTTTTAACCGTAGATACCTAAGTTTAGGAACTGCCCTTCGAGTATGTACTTAAATTAGGAAACTGTTAAAATATCCCTAGTTTGACTAGAAGCATTATCTCTATATCAGAGTATAACCCGTTGCGGGTATACCTTTATATTCTAGAACACTAAAGTGTTTTATTTTATAAAGATGATATTGAGATAAGCACATTAGATATGAATAACAGAATTTATATTTAGAATATAAATGAATCTCAAACGTATAACATGACAAACAAATAGCTCAAACTGAATTAATCAGTTGAGACTTATTTGTGGCATTGTTGTCTGAGACACAATTAACAAGACTCGTATATCCACAATTTTGAAGAGTGGATACTAGGACATATTTGATTCTAATCAAATAATGTCTACGAATCTAGTTTATTAGGCAAAGTCCCTAAAATATTTTTTACTTGGTAAAAGTGCAAGTGCCACTGATCTGTTAGCCCTCGTTCATAGTGACGTAAGTGGGCCCATATCTAGCTAGGCTAGAGGTGGATATGAATATTTCATGACCTTTACGGATGTGGCATCAGGTTATGGTTATGTGTTTCTTTTGAAACACGAATCGGAAACTTTTAGAGTTTCGACACGAAGTAGATAAACAGATCGGCTAAAGTATTAAACCATCACGGTTGGACCATGATGAAAATACTTAAGCAATAAGTTTCTCAATTACTTGAAAGAGTATAGTATTCTTTCAATGAAGACTCCTCCCGGAACACCTCAATTTGACGGTGTGTCCAGACGTTGAAACCAAATTTTGTTGGACATGATAAGGTTAATCATGAGTCGCTCTGAGCTACCATTTTCCTTCAAGGGATACGCATTAAACAGTGCAAAACTTATTTTGAATAAGGTTCCATGAAAATCTGTTTGACAGACATCATATTAGATATGAACAGGAAAGAAACTGGGTTTTCTCATTCCCGGAGATTTGGGTATGCTAGGCATATGTTTGGATGATACTAAACTAGAACCCAAATCGGATAAGTGCATAATTTGTAGGTTATCCTAGGGTAACCAAAGTATAGTACTTATACAACTCACAAGAGAACAATGTAATTGTTTCTCGCCATGCGGTTTTCTTAAGAGGAATACCTATATGCAGTGGTAAGTGGGAGGAAAGTAAAATTTGATGAAAATCAGAGTAATACTGTTCCAGGCACCGAGTCCTAATGGAACACAAACAGTTCATCAAGGATGAAACTGTACCACAATCTTCGAATACACAAGAACTGCGTAAGTCAGAGAGAGTCAGAAAAGAACCTGGGAGGTATGGGTTTCTGATCTCACCTCGTAAATATGTCAATCTTATTGAGGAAGACAAACCGACTACGTATGAGGAAGTGATACATGGTATCGACTCCCTATTATGACAAAGTGCCATGATATCTGAAATGGATTCCATGTATACCAACCAAGTTTAGATATTGGTTGATGTACCAGAAGACATTATGCCTAATGGTACTATATGAGTCTTCAAGGAAGACATACATGGATGACAACATATAAACGTACAAAGTTGGGCTTGTAGCGAAAAGGTATCGTTATCAACATTGTGTCGATTACGACGAAACCTTTTAACTGTTGCCATGGTTAAATCCATTTGGATAATGCTTGCTGATGTTGCATTTTTCATTTATGAAATATGGCAGCTGAACGTCAAAATCGCTTTCCTTAAACGGAAACCTTTTGGAGGATGTTTATAACATTCTGACGATTTTATCGTACCTAAACAAGCAAACAAGGTTTGCAAGTTAAATCGATCCATTTATAGATTGAAGCAAGCATTGCATTCTTGGAACTATCGTTTTGATGTAATCATAATGGTATATAATTTAATTCGGGCGAATGAGTTAATTTGGAATTAATTCGCTAGTGACGTGAATAGTAATTTTGCTAGACATAATTATTTAATTAAATTTGATTTAATTACGTCGCAACGAAAAATTCGTTAATTCGGAATTAGCGAACCCGAGCCCGGGAGTGTTTGTGGGCCCACTCGCATTTCGAATTCAAGTGCGGCCCATAAGTCACATCACGCGTCACATCATTAATCATTCAAGTGATGGATGTCTTGTCACTTTGAGTGATGTGATGTCTAGTCACTTTTGAGTGATGTGAATAGTTGAATGGCTTTTAAAGCCTTGTCCCATTTTTCTTGGATAGTGGGATTTGGTAAATGGTTATTTGATTTTTTGAAAATAAAAAACATACAACACTTGACAACTTCATCTCTTTCTCCTCTCCATAATTTCGGCCAAGGGCCAATTTTTTCCTCTCATTTTTTTTCCTTCAATGCCGTGAGTAAGGATAAGCTTAAGGGAAAATTTTTGGCAAATTTTCCAAGTGCTAGCACACTAAAGAGTCATCCAAAGGTGATAGGGAAACAAACCCTTGAGCATGGAATCCCACATAAATCTTGGAGCTTGGAGATTCAACAAGGAGGACAAAGAGGGGCCATTGCCGAGAGCTTCATGGAGGAGCAAAAAGATTTTGTGTTCATCGCATCAAAATCCGATCAATGTAAGTATGATTCCACCATACTTCTTTGTTGTATTCGCATGTTTAAATGCTTAATTTGATCTTGGGACTATAGTAGAAAGCCAACAATGGTATCAAGAGCCTTATTTAAGCATGGAATTGATTTAGGATAAAATTGGGTAAAATTGATTTGAGCATGTTTGGATGAAATTTATTGTTTGAATATGCTTGAATGATGATAACTTAGAGTTATTTGTGATCAATTTGATGAAAATTGAATTGGATCAAATTTTCCCCAAATTATTGGCTTGGCCGAAACTTTGAGTTGCCCTAATGTCATGGTAATTTTGTTTTTTTTTTGAATCATTGGATGAGTTTGAAAGACTTGGGAAATGTTGATTTAGGATTTAATTGGATTAAAATCGAAATCAGACAGAAATCCCCTAATTGCCGTGAGTTAGAAGCATGGAAATGATATGATTTTTTGATTCAATAATGTTGGACATGTGTTGATGATGATTAGCATAATTAATTATGTAAATTGGTATTTTGGAAATGTTAATTTGATTAATTAATTATGGCTATACACTTTAGATTAATTTAATTGTGAAATTTGGAATTTTGTAATTTAATTAATTGGGCTTATTTTGGAATTGAGCTTGAAAAGTTGTATTTGGGCTTAATGGGCTTGGTTGAGCCAAGGTTGGTTTAGGTTAATTGATTGGATCCTATTGGGCCCAAAACCATTTCCATAAAGTCCAAATATAATTAAATGGGCCTTTAATATTTTAATTGGGCCTAATGGGCCTAAATTGATTTTTGGCAAATAAGGGTGATTCCTTAATTGGGCTTTGGTATTTGGGTTTGATCCATATTGACCAAAGTTCATGCCTTATAAATTAATTGAAAGCCCATTGGACTTTAATTAAATTGACATTGGATGTTAATTAGGCTTTGAGAGCCGTTAAGATTAGATTTAGAATCTAAGTCGTAAAGGCACATTAATAAAAATGTAATTATTTAATTTGGAATTAAATATAGAATTAGTATTAAATACAATTAAATTGGATTTAATGTTGTAGTTTAATAAAATTCTAGAATTCGTACTTTGAGTAGTTATTCATAAAACGAGTCGGACTCGCGCAAAATCAAATCGTTGTTTGAACATTGGACGGTCATTAATTTCAAATTAATTAATTGGATTAGATTGATTGATATAATGCTTTGTGTGAATACATGGATGTGATGTATGAATAATATATATCGGATGGATATTAGATGGGTGAGGGCAATTTTGGAAATTGTTGTAATATTTAGAATTTATTAAATTGGACCTGCGTGTCCAGCCTATTACCTCTTGACTCTTTATATTTCTCTTCTCACCTATTCCCCTCAATGTAAATGAGGTTTCTTTAGAAGTATTATGTAATTGGGTAGAAGTAAAGATTTGTGCTAGCGGGAGAGAGGAAATGGAGAGATTTGTTATAGGAACAAAGTGTTTTAAATATCCATCCGCATATCTGTTGGATAATATGACCCATAGCGTCACTATTTGCACAGATCATTGTGTTGTTGTAGCAAATTAACTATGTAATAAGGAAATTGCACTCTCATCATTTGTGATTAGATCACCATAGATATATAAATGAAGAGAGGTCCCTATGATTAGTTCCTGGATTGAGATGATATGAGACAGTATCAGTCCACGAAGGATTAATCATTAAATATCCCTAGCCGTAGTATTATCGAGACTGGACATCGATAATGCGGAATAGGCTAGTATTGCACTTGTGTGTGTTGTGAGGGCACAACGACATAGTTCTCATATATATAAGTATTGGATACTTATGCAAGTACGATAGGAGGTCGTGTTTCACCGATGGTACGGAAAACAGCTTCGCTCTGGATAGACCCCGCGGAATCCCATTAGTAGTATGTCTGCGTGTCTATGGGAGGCCGCATCAGGGTAGGTGTATATGATCTTAACCTGAGACTTGCATCGCTAGTACTTGCGACAATCGGTAAACTTTGGTTTTGGTGGTTGGGGGACCTAAACTGGTTCTGTGTTCACCTCTTCTAGGTTTATCAGGAATCGTAGTGTACTGGGTGTGATGTCAAGATGGAAGTGTCACTTCAGACATATGGAGTTGATGATCGCGCAGGATACAGAACTAGTGCTCTATAAAAGGTTGCAACCGTCGGGACAATATGACTAGGTCAGGATTGCCCGATTCACAGAGACTAGTTGCTTGATGTCCGATATATGTTTCGTACGGGGCAGACACATTTCCAGCCCCAGGCCTAACATGTGATCGTCCGATACTGGATCGATATACGCAATACAATACATTAGTATACTACGCTTGATACAGATCTTTGATATTCTTAAATGGATATGTCCGGAGAATTGGGTAGACTTGGTGCTTTGCTAGGAGTCGACCTTGTCTCGTAAATCGGTAGAACGTAGTACTGGTACGTACGTGATTCGGATACTCCGACGACCATATTTACTGCCAACGTATCCGAAGATCTCATGGGTCGCTTCCCGATAATCCACTGATGACGCACAACTCGCACTCTTGAATAATCTGGGATTATATAGAAGAGAGAGAAAATTAATCTAGGATTAATTACGGAGATATTTTATCTAGGATAAGATATCGTCTAAAGAGAGATAACGATTAATTTGGAATTAATCGGTAAATTAATATATTCGATATATTAAACGAAATTAGATTTCGACGCGGAATTAAAATTAGATTTTAATTCGGGCGAACGAATTAATTTAGAATTAATTCGTTAGCGATCTGAATAGTAATTTCGCTAGGCGAAATTAATTAATTCTTGTCGCGACGGAAATGCGTTAATTCGGAATTAGCGAAACCGAGCCCGAAAGTGTTTGCGGACACATTCGTATTTTGAAACGAGTGGTATCCGCAAATCACATCGCAATATCTCATCACTTGACATGAATAGATGATGGATGTATCTAGTCACCTTTATGGGATGATACATTGTCTCCATTTTCAATGTGTGATGATGATGAATTTTTGGAGGGAAATGCTTTTCACGGTTATTGAAGAGTTTTTATCTAAAAAAATTCATTTTTGGTTAATGATATACATCATTGCTTCTCTCTTTCTCACTTACGTTTGTAGAAACAAAAATGAAAAGAGAAGTTAACCTTTTATCTCTCTCAAATTCTCTCTTCTCTCACGCAAAACAGAAGCTTTGCTCACTGGTTTTGAACCAGTTCAGGCGTGAGTTTTAGGGAAGCTAGAGTGGGTTTTCATGGTGAAAATTCAAGTGCTAGCACACTTACAAGTCTTGCGAAGGTGGTAGGGAGGTTCACCCATGAGCCGGGATCCATCCGACGAATCTAGGAACTCATTTTCGCAGCTCAAATACTGAAGACGGAAGACAGTGGACTGCATGCAGTGGGTGTCCATGGCAGTGCGTTTTTTGGCTTCAATGGTCTTCAAATCAACTCAACCAACCAATGTAAGTATTCCGCTATCTTCTTTGGTGTATTCATGCACGATTTTCATTGCTTGTTTGATCTTGTGACCTTAATAAAAACTAACAATATCATTATTAAATTTATTTACGCGCCTTATTATATTTTTAGAATGCATGTTTAAGGGTGTATGATGAGACCTTAACAAAGATAATTAATTGGTTGCCAATTACGCGAAAAACCCTCAACATATATTAAGCGTTTTTCCTTCCATTGAGTGATTCTTACTCAAGATCCAAGATTGACACTGGTTTGTTGGCCAAAGTCAAGACCTTTGCCCATCGCGGATGTGTTTGAATCATGAAGGCTTTGTTCCATATCGTATGTCTTGTCCAAGTTGTGATTTGTTGGCCAAAGTCAAGATCACTTCTTGTCCATCGACATCGATTACGAAGCTTTCCAAAGTCAATGGGTCCCGCTTAACTGGAATCATTAAGTTTGTTGTGCCAAAGCCAATGCTTAATTGATTCAGAGGAAAAAGGTTAGGGAATATATTGGATATATTGGCATATATAAGATATATGTTTCGGACTTGGATGTCCAGCTACTGGATCTAGGAATTGGATGAGATCCAATTGATCTTAGAGATCTACCTAGTTAAATATCATACAATTTGTTGGCCAAAGTCAAGGTTGTGTGTTATTTAACGGGATCCTAGCCCACTAGGAAACAAGGTTTCCCGAGTACTCAACAGAGGGTTAGAGGCTCGCCGAAAAATAGTGGGAGGCAAGTATTAAATTTGCAAATTTGTTTAGTTACTTGCCAATACGCGCTCATTTAAATTTTTCGTCAATACAAAAATATTTATTAGTTGGACTAATATTTAATCGCTGTTTTAAATTAAACAGTAGGACTGTATTCAAACTACTTCATTTATAGTTGATTATATAATTGGATTATAGTAATCAATATATTTGAATTTAAATAATTAAATTATAGTTGATTATATAGTTAGACTATAGTAATTATTATATTAAATAGTACCTGAAATCGTTGATTGGATAGTTGGACTATAGCAATCAAGATAACTGAAAGATTAGCGTTTATAACATAATCCTGGGAGAAAATGTCATTAAACGGCTTTAATTTTCAGATTGGGAATAATACCTCAGGATAGTCCTGGGAACTGAGAAGTTACTCTATTTGATAGAGAAACATCTTGGGACTGAGCCCGGAGTTGAGCAAATAGTGGAGCATGAGTTTTGGATGACTCATGGTGATGATAACTTTAGTGGTCAATCCATTATGCTTAATGCAATGACACTTTAATTTTTTCGTCAGAATTAAGGATTAGATCCTTGTACCATGATGATGAAACTAAAGATCTTCATAGATTTATTCTTAAATCTTAGAAGTACAAATTGCATAAGAAGCTCTTTAGCTCGTGTATGTCAGAGGGTACATCTGTCGAGCACTAGGTGTCACAGATGATTGCTGACATCGATCAGCTAGGTTAGCTGGGCGTTTTAGTCTCTACCCGAAAGCTGAGGCAGGTTCATTATGAACCAAGAGTAAACACTGGGAGAGTTGATGGCTATGCTCTAGGAAGCAGAGCCATAGCTTCTAAAAGGGGCAAATGAAAAATCATCACAAGTCTTCTAGGAAGACAAATGACATATCCCAAGATGTCTGCCTAAACTGTGGCAAACGAGGTCACTGGAAGCGTGACTACCGTATGAACAAGGCAGACATGAAGGAAGTGAAGAGGGGCAAGACTCCGGCTTCAAACATGTTTGTCATAAACATGTTCACTACTAGTTTCAAAATTGGATTTTTGATACTAAATGTGGTACATAAATATGTACTGGTGTGCAGAATCTGCTGATTAGCAGGATACTGACTTCAGTTGAGATCTATCTGCGAATTGAAAACGGGACAAGATTCGTTGTTTTAACCGTAGATACCTAAGTTTAGGAACTGCCCTTCGGGTATGTACTTAAATTAGGAAACTGTTAAAATATACCTAGTTTGACTAGAAGCATTATCTCTATATCAGAGTATAACCCGTTGCGGGTATACCTTTATATTCTAGAACACTAAAGTGTTTTATTTTATAAAGATGATATTGAGATAAGCACATTAGATATGAATAACAGAATTTATATTTAGAATATAAATGAATCTCAAACGTATAACATGACAAACAAATAGCTCAAACTGAATTAATCAGTTGAGACTTATTTATGGCATTGTTGTCTGAGACACAATTAACAAGACTCGTATATCCACACTTTTGAAGAGTGGATACTAGGACATATTTGATTCTAATCAAATAATGTCTACGAATCTAGTTTATTAGGCAAAGTGCCTAAAACATTTTTTACTTGGTAAAAGTGCAAGTGCCACCGATCTGTTAGCCCTCGTTCATAGTGACGTAAGTGGGCCCATATCTAGCTAGGCTAGAGGTGGATATGAGTATTTCGTGACCTTTACGGATGTGGCATCGCGTTATGGTTATGTGTTTCTTTTGAAACACGAATCGGAAACTTTTAGAGTTTCGACACGAAGTAGATAAACAGATCGGCTAAAGTATTAAACCATCACGGTTGGACCATGATGAAAATACTTAAGCAATAAGTTTCTCAATTACTTGAAAGAGTATAGTATTCTTTCAATAAGGACTCCTCCCGGAACACCTCAATTTGACGGTGTGTCCAGACGTTGAAACCAATTTTGTTGGACATGATAAGGTTAATCATGAGTCGCTCTGAGCTACCATTTTCCTTCAGGGATACGCATTAAACAATGCAAAACTTATTTTGAATAAGGTTCCATGAAAATCTGTTTGACACCTTCATATTAGATATGAACAAGAAAGAAACTGGGTTTTCTCATTCCCGGAGATTTGGGTAAGCTAGGCATATGTTTGGATGATACTAAACTAGAACCCAAATCGGATAAGTGCATAATTTGTAGGTTATCCTAGGGTAACCAAAGTATAGTACTTATACAACTCATAGGAGAACAATGTAATTGTTTCTCGCCATGCGGTTTTCCTAAGAGGAATACCTATATGCAGTGGTAAGTGGGAGGAAAGTAAAATTCGATGAAAATCGGAGTAATACTGTTCCAGGCACCGAGTCCTAATGGACTCAAACAGTTCATCAAAGATGAAACTGTACCACAATCTTCGAATACACAAGAACTGCGTAAGTCAGAGAGAGTCAGAAAAGAACCTAGGAGGTGTGGGTTTCTGATCTCACCTCGTAAATATGTCAATCTTATTGAGGAAGACAAACCGACTACGTATGAGGAAGTGACACAAGGTATCGACTCCCTATTATGGCAAAGTGCCATGATATCCGAAATGGATTCCATGTATACCAACCAAGTTTAGATATTGGTTGATGTACCAGAAGGCATTATGCCTAATGGTACTATATGAGTCTTCAAGGAAGACATACATGGATGGCAACATATAAACGTACAAAGCTGGGCTTGTAAGCGAAAGGTACGTTCTCAACATTGGTCGATTACGACGAACCTTTTAAACTGTTGCCATGGTTAAAACTCATTGGATAATGCTTGCTGATGCTGCATGTTTCATTTATGATATGGCACTGAAACGTCAAAATCGCTTTCCTTAAACGGAAACCTTTTGGAGATTATAGGCATTGCATTTTTGCATGTGAAACCCGATGAGGAGTCTTATTTGGAGACAACTACCTTTTAAGTTACGGAAACCGCGGGAAACGGACATCGGAAGGGAAGAGTCAAGAATTGACTCATTGACGGATTAAGTTCACTAGTTTGGCTTCAAGTAACTCGTTTGTTTTCTGTTTTAAA
>SKCR01019198.1:0-46679 GCA_019454045.1 Zanthoxylum bungeanum | reverse complement strand
ATAAACATGACCTAGTCATATTATCCTGATACCTGTAGCATATAAGAGCACCAGTTCCGTATCCTACGTGACCATCATCTCCATATGACTGAAGTGATACTTCCATCTTGACATCACACCCAATACACTACGATTCTCAATATACCCAGAAGAGGCGTACACAGAACCTGTTAAATCCCTGGACGACCAAAACCAAAGTATATTGATTGTCTCAAGTATTAGCGATGTAAGTCTCAGGTTAAGACCAAATACACCTACCCTGATTCGGACTTCCATAGACACATAGTCATACTACCAATGGAATTCCGAGGGGTCTATCCAGAGCGAAGCTGTTTCCGTACCATCGGTAAACACAACCTCCTATTACACTTGCATGAGTATCCAATACCCAAATATATGAGAACTATCCAGTTATACTCCCACAACGCGCACAAGTGCAATACTAGTCTATTCCGCATTATCGATGTCCAATCTCGATAATACTACGACTATGGATGTTTTAATGATTAAACCTTAATGGATTAATATTGTCTCATATATTATTAATCTGGAACTAATCATATGGACTTTTATCATTTATATATCCCGGTAATCTAATTACAAATGATTAAAAGAGCAATTTCCTTTGTCTTATAGTTAATTTGTACAACAACACCATGTTCTGTACAAATAGTGATGTTATGGGTCATAATTGTCCAACAAGTATGACTATGTGTCTATGGGAATCTGAATCAGTGTAGGTGTATTTGGTTTTAACTTGAGACTTGCATCGCTAATACTTGCGACATTCAGTATACTTTGGTTTTGTCGTCCGGGGCTTTAACAGGTTCTGTGTACGCCTCTTCTGGGTATGCTGAGAATCGTAGTGTATTGGGTGTGATGTCAAGATGGAAGTATCACTTCAGTCATATGGAGATGATGATCACGTTGGATACGGAACTAGTACTCTTTAGTACTGCAGCCATCAGGATAATATGACTAGGTCATGATTATCCGATTATAGAGACTAGTTACCAGAGATCTGTTATATGCTTCGTATGGGGCAGACACAATTACAGCCCTAGGCCTAACATGTGACATTCGATACTGGATCGTTATACGCAATACTATGTATACTACGCCTGGCACAGATTACATATTCCTTATAAGAATATTTATGGAGAATTGGGTAGGCACGGTGCTTTGCTAGAAGCCAACCATGTCTTGTAAATCGGTTAGAACGTGGTATCGAGTACGCACGTATTCGGATAATATGATGACCGGATTTACTGCCAACATATCAAGGATCTCATGGGTCGCTTCCCGAAGATTCACCGATGACGTATGACTCGAACATAATTAATCTGGGATTAATTATAAAAGAGAGAAATTTAATCTAGGATTAATTACGGAGAATTTTATCTGAGATAAAATTCAATTAATAGAGAGAGAATGATTAATTTGGAATTAATCGATAAAATAATATATTCGATATATTAAATGAAATTAGATTTCATAACGGAATTAAAATTGGATTTTATTCGGGCGAACGTATTAATTTAGAATTAATTCGCGAGCGACTTTAATAGTAATTTTGCTAGGCATATTTATTTAATTAATTTGATTTAATTAAGTCGCAATGGAAAATTCATTAATTCGGAATTAACGAACCCGAGCCCGGAACGTGTTTGCGGGCCCACTCAAATTTTGAATTCAAGTGGGGCCCCACAAGTCACATCACCTAATCTATCTCATCACTTTTTTGGTTGATGGAAGTGGTTAGGTTGTTAGTGACTTGTTTAACACACTAATGTAAAAGGTGATTGACCTTTACCTAAATTAGATTTTTGGTATATGGTTTTGTTTTTTTTGGAAAATCATTTTTACACTTCACACTTTTCACTTCTCTCCTCTCCATGCCTTGGGCGTGAACTTCATCATCTTCCTCTCTTCTCTTGGCTTTGCCGAGAGTCACACAAAGGAAATGGTAATTTTTGTTGTAAAAATTCTTCATTTCTAGCACATCAAAGAATCATACAAAGGTGATAGGGAAACTACTCCTATGAGTTTGGAATTCAACAACGAGCTTGGAAGCTCAACATACATCAAAGAGAGGAGCTTGGAGAAACTTCAATGGAGGCAAAAGTTTTGTTATCTCCTACATCCACTCAACCGAGCATTGTAATAATTTTCACTACTTTACTTTACCTATTCACATGATTTAATGCTTAATTGATCCAAGGTTGTTCTTAGAGAACCCAACATGTTGTGTGAGTGGCCGCCGAGTGTAGTTAAGGGTGTAGGAAAAGTTTCTTGCCATGTGTAGTTTGAGGTTGAGAGATAGACGTAGTGTGAGAGAGATGAAGGAAGGGATGTGGGTGTTTAGGTTTTTGTTTTCTGGTTATTGTCGATTTGGCTTGTGAGAGGGAAGAGAGAAGAAAGAGAGTGGCGAGAGAGATGGAGAGAGGATAGAATATGGTTTTTGTTTTTGTTTTGCCGTGTAAATCTTGGGAAGAGGAGAGAATAGGGTTTTTTTTGTTTTTGTTTTGCCGTGTGAATCTTGGGATGAGGAGAGAGGAATAGGGTTAGTTTAGGTCTCTTTTTATAGTTGCATGCTAGGGTTTTCTATGTGTTAGGGTTTCTCTGTTGTGCTTGCTATGGTTTCATCTTATTATTTGTGTGTGTGTGTGGCCGCCACTCTCTCTTATGGTCAAGATTTTCTTTCCATGTTTGATTTTCAATCTTTGTAAATTTGGAAGGTGATTAGAATAGATTTGGCACATGTTTTGCATGTGGTTTTATTATTTTGGATTGGACTTGGGCGTGTGGGCCTTGAGAGTTGCATGGATTGCATGGGTTTTGGATGGGTTGAATAGCTTGGATGAATGGGCTTTCATGGGTTGCGGGGGTTTTGGGCTGATGCTAATACTTAAAACAGAAATCGACTAGCGAACCCGAGGCTAAACAAGTGAGTTTAAATTTGACGAGGTATTAATTTTTTTGAATTTCCCTTTCGACGTCCGTTTCCCGTGACTTCCGCGACTTAGCAGGTAGTGCCTTCGTACGAGGCTCTTCATTGTGCTTTATGCAAAAATACAGTTCCTACAAAAGTCAAGCCTTAATAGATAACAACAATAACTAAAAAAAAACTATACTAAAATAGGCCTAAGTATCTTGATGTTCCACGGCTTGAATAAGGTTCACCATCACAGGTTCATCCAGCGTCAAGCCAATACTCAATGTAGTAGAGGTTCGCGAATAGTCAGATATGGTCCTTTGTATGAATCTGTGCATTGCTTCCTGAATCTTCTTAACTCGAGACCTCGTAATTTGACCTTCTGGAATATGCACAATAATGGTTTGTCCTTGTGCTTCATGGGTTGCATCCTGGGCCTTATCACCACAAAAGTAAATGTTTCAACATGCTAAATAATAACCAAGATGTGTGCCACAACGGGGCTCCACACATACTAATTTTTAATATATCTATTTCTAATATTTTTACCAATCCAAGTCCGATCCAATTTACATTTGTACCACCATGCATATAATTATAAAACACAATAATAAATTTATTATGGTCGTGTCATGGCTAATGTTAAAACACTTTTCACATTAGTTTTCATAAGCATAAAATAATTATGTATATATATATATAAATCTAAAACAGTAATCCAGATGAGTAATGAATCCCTACCTCAACCCCACCCTCGAAACGCAAAACCGATCTCACTACGATGCCTACGCTTCAGACTATTCTGTTGGTCTAACAGCTACAAAACCTTTTTCGGGCCCACTCGACACGCTCTACGAGATTCGTGGGTCCCACTAATCAGTGATTGACGAAAGATCACCCAAAAACAATATCTCGGAACCTGAGAAGTAAAAAGCACCAAATTAAACACCCGCACAAATCTAATGAAAAATCGGTATGGTTCCATTTAGAACACGTGCTTTCCATTTATAATTCACCACCACAACAACAACCACAAAATCACACTCCATAACACAAAATCACAATTCGAAATCAACAATCGAAAACTCAAATATCAATACAAACAAATAATCCAAAAATAATAAATAAAATGCGTAAAAATACGACAAATAGACAAAGTTTGGAGTTTGGGTTCATTACCACATGAAAGGGTCGAACCAACACGTCAGAAATGTCAAATATAAGATTATGTCCAGATAGCCTTCACTAGAAAGTGTGTGTGTTCATCCTGAACCCAATGACGATGGTCACGCGCATCATAGGCCCCCAGTTTGCCGTGAATCGACCAAAACCGCTAGAATCTTCAAGCCATGATCTCGCCAGAAAAGGGTCCCTCCGGCGACCCCACCACCACCACCAAACTGCTCCTCACGAAACCCTCTACAATCTCATAGCTCCACTCACCGGAATATGGCCGGATCTCTCTCTCCCTCTCACACATTTAAAGAAGAAAAAATTAAAGAATAAGAAGAAGAATGAAAATGGTGGTTGACGTTTTTGGGAGAGAGATAAAGGAAAAAGAAGATTTTATAATTGGCTGGAAAATATCAGTCAACCCCCGTGGATTTTGGTCAATCAAAAATTGAATCAAACTTATGAAAATTTATCAATTGCCCCTTAAACTCAAAATTCAAAATTTTGACCAGAGACTTTTAAGTAGAAAGACTATAATAACCTTACAAAAAAAAATTAGAGTTATTACAGGAATCTTCCAGCGAGTCGTTCAGTGCTCATCTAATAAGCACATATATGTCTATACGAGTCTCAAAGACTCATGGTACATTGAGATGAAACCATCGTATCTCGATCTGATATACGACATGTACTGGTCTCATCAGATTTACTAACCGACCCATGTCAGTAAATCTTGACCAAGAGCTTAATATTTGAGAATATACTAAATAGTGACACATCTCAATGTAAATTACATACCCCCGTGTAATTGTGTCACTATAATAAATATTTCTGGGTCTTTGTCTAATGTGTACATCGTTAAACTTACGTTAGTATCGATCTAAACTTAATTAGATTAATATTGTACACAAAATACAAAGGGTAATATCATTAAATAACTAATATTATGGAAAATGAAACTGTTTGTATTCTTGACAACCACAAAGACGATATGAATTGGCGCTCTGTGCACCAACACTGACGGTAACATCTTTTATTTTGTATTTAAATCAGATGTATGTAGTAGCTAACAAACAACACACAGAGTTGAGTAACATAAATTGTTGATGGTGTTTTCAGGTCCTATGTTATTTAAGGAGTACGATATGGGTAAAAAAGGTAATTCCCTTCTCGGTCGAAATCATTAATGCCGACCCGACCACATGAGTGTTATAAAGCCAACAGGTAGAGACCGAACACATAATGATAAGTGACCGACCACTTTGGTTCAGATGACCTAGCATTATCAGATCGGTAGTAGCACTCTCAGCTCAAAGGACCATCATGACCGACCTCATAAAGACCGAGCATATGACGAGACATGCTCCAGAAGATAAGATATCCTATTCTTACTGATAAAATGACAAGTTGTCCTATTTTCATGGGGTAAACTGATAAGTCAGTGTCCTAGTAGAATAAAGGAAGTGAAGGTAGTTTCTGACTAGGAATCCTTATGGGAAAAAGAAAATTGTCTCAATTAGGAAATTCTTCTAGGAGAAGGAATCTGATTTCTACACTATTATAGATAGGAGGGTAGAGTGTGCATACGGGGCATCAGAATCAATATCAAGATCATTACGATCAGACTTGTAAACACAAGAGCTATCAGAGAAGCATATCTCAGTAATAAAAGTATCATTCGTTTTGTGCCCGTGGACGTAGGCTGGATCTGATCAGCCAAACCACGTTAAATCTCCTTGTTGATTGGTGTATTTATTTGTCTTTTGCTAAATTTGCTTTTGGTCCCCCCTTAACCGAACAAATTCACTATTGAGGGAGGATTGTCTCGGGAGTAATATTCCCATATTGCCCTGAGACCAAAATCAGCCGTCAACAGTTGGCGCCGTCTGTGGGGAATTTCAGACAAAAAGCAGTACACGTGGTAAGACAATGGCAGAAGACGAAAATCGTAGATCATCAGGAAGTCCATCTACGGACTGGGTAGAGAAGATAGAAGAAAACATGAGGAAAGATAGGGAGGAAAACCAAGCCCTTCTAAAATACATGATGGACCGACTAGAAAGGATGGAAGGGAGGAACAACGAGAGATTTGAAGCTGGAACCAGTCAGAGAATAGGTGAGACAGCGGAAGGAAAAAAGGTTGTAGATACAAGTGAAGACGATATACTCAGAAGGAGGGGCCCCTACGGGGTAAAATCCGTAGTGGTAGAAAAAGATTCGCAAACAGAAGACACGTGGGAAGAAGAAAATGGAAGACAGCCGCCAGATTCCTCCTATGATAGCCCCCGAAACATCAGAAGGGAAAAAAGGAAGTATGGCGAGGCTGAATGAGACCTCAAGTCATGAGGAGCACTACACCCAGGGAAATAGACACGAAGAAGGCCGCATGAGGCGGCATGGTAACTCAGAGAGCGACATGAGGTCTTGGTTGAGGAAAGAGATGGCCAAGTGGGGAGTAAACCTCAAGACCGACGCAGGAGATGCCCGGGACGGTGAGGAGGAATCTCCCCTCACAGAATAAATAAGGTCGGCAAAATTCCCGAGATGATTCAACATGCCCACAATGACACCCTACAAGGGCCATACTGACCCAAAATCCCATATTGAAAGCTTTGTCCTATTAATGGAAGTCCAATGAGTGGTAGGGGATGCCGTTTGCAAAGTATTCCCCCTAACCTTAAGCGGATCCGCCATTCTATGGTACAGAAGTCTAGCCCCATGGAGCATCAGCAACTTCGCGCAACTCAAAAAATTGTTTGTGCGGCACTTCAAAGGGGCCTGCGTTCCTAAAAAGACAATTGGAGAGTTAAGACTCATGAAGCAGAGAGATGACGAGCCCCTGAAGGCTTTCATTGAAAGATACCATAATATGGTGCTCGAGGTCGGGGGATATGAGTCCCTCGAGGCCTTGGAAAGTTTAAAGGGGCCTTAAGGGTCGGAAAGCTATGGACTCACCTAAGAATCCAAGATACGCTGGATTATGCAACCGCCCTGGAAATAGCCCGAAAGTTCGTTTTGTTGGAGAACGAAGAGAAAATCTCCCGGAAGGGGACATCTATCAAAGAGAGGACAATAAGGGCAGAGGCCCCCCGCCGGCCAGGTAGGGAGTTCAAAAAACCACCCCCGAGACGCAAGGAATTCAAGCCAATACCTCGGAATAACCAGGAAAGAGAAATCCTGAACCAAGTAAACCACGTAGTCAGGGAAGAAGCATACATTCCTCTTAACAAGCCACTAGGACAAATCGTCATGGAGATCCAGGAAAATGGCCTCTTGATAGAGCCTAACCTCAGGAGATTCCCCCTAGATAAGAGAAATAAAACATCCTATTGCGTACACCAAAATTTGAGAGGACATCCGACGGACAGGTGCAGAGACTTACGGGAACAAATAGAAGACTTGACTCGGAATGGATTTTTAAATAAATACATTGACCATGAGGTTATGGCGGCTAGACAGGGGCACAGCGCCGACAGGTAAATATCATCGCAGGAGGGAAAACACTGGCCGGAGATTCTAACCGGTCAAGAAAAAACTACAGCCGGGCTCGGGGGTCGGAGGTACTAGAAGCAAAACAGTCCTCGGGAATACAAGGAGGTCGGTCGGTACCAATAATGTTCACTGACGAGGATGCCCGAGGGGTGAGTTTCCAAACGACGATGCGTTAATAATCAAGGCAACAATCGGCGGTTCAGAGGTAGACAAAATCCTGGTGGATCCCGGGAGCGCAGTGGATATAATCTCCAAAGAGGCTCTGGAAGGCCTTGGAGTGGAGTATGCAGCTCTAACCGACGATGGCACTCCCCTATACGGCTTCGGGGTTTCAACGGTCATCCCATTAGGGAGAATACAATTAGCAATGACAGTCGGAACTAGTCCCCGGACTCGGACGATTATGATAAACTTCACGGTGGTGGACTGCATGAGCAGTTACCAAGTCATTGTTGTTGGTTTCTAATTAGGTCCCAAGAATGAAATCAAGCACAAAAACGCATGTGAATACATAAAGGAGAATGGTGGAAACATACTCACAATGAACGGATTGGATGCGATGAAGAACACAAGCCTTTTCAGCCCTCCTTGAAGCTCGGCAGTGGCTTCTCCTTGTAGTGGACTGCTCGGTTATTGCTCCTTTAGCTCCTCCAATATTCGGCCATGGAAGACTCCATTGAAGCTCCAAGCTCCAAGCTTCCAAATATGATTCCAAGCTCACGAAAACGCTGCCCTATCACCTTAGGATGACTCATTTGTGTGCTAGCACTTTGTCTTCTTCCTTGCTTCTCACGGCCAAGCCAAGATCTTGAAGAAGAAGAAGAAGAAGAAGAAACGGCTCAAAGCCGAGAGAGAAGAAGAGGGAAAAATGGGTTTCCTAAAAACCGATTGGGAGAGAGAGAGAAAGAAATAAAAAGTGTATTAGATTTATATTTCCAAAATTAATAAACCATTTACCACTTTTTAATTTCAAAAAGTCAAGCATTAAATGCTTGCATCATCTCACATCAATCAATTAATCAATTGTCACATCACTCAAAGTGACATGTGATTTGACGCTTGATGTGACTAATAATTTGACACTTGATTTGACTTGTGTGATGCACTCAAATTCAAAATACGAATGCGCTCGCAAACAATCCCGGGCTCGGGTTCACTAATTCCGAATTAAAGAATTTTCCGTTGCGACGTAATTACATGATTATGCCTAGCGAAATCACTATTCACGTCGCTAACGAATTAATTCTAAATTAACTCGTTCGCCCGAATTAAAATGTAATTTCAATTCCACGTTGAAATCCAATTTCGCATAATATATCGAATATATTATTTTATCGATTAATTCCAAATTAATCGTTTCTTCTCTTTAATTGATATTTTATCCCAGATAAAATATCTCCGTAATTAATCCCAGATTAATTTTCTCTCTCATCTAATTAATCCCAGATTAATAAAGTACGAGTCATACATCATCGGTGAATCTTCGGGAAGCGATCCATGAGATCCCCGGATATGTTGGCAGTAAATACGGTCGTCGGACTATCCGAACACGTAAGTACCTAGTACTACGTTTGTACCGATTTACAAGACAAGGTTGGCTTCTAGCAAAGCGCCATGCCTACCCAATTCTCTAGAAATATCCTTATAGGAATGTGTGATCTATATCAGGCGTAGTATACGTAGTATTGTGTATGTCGATCCAGTATCGGATGTCCACGTGCTAGGCCTGGGGCTGGAATTGTGTCTGCCCGTACGAAGCACATATCGGATGTCTAGTAACCAGTCTCTATTATCAGATATACATGACCTAGTCATAATATCCCGATAGCTCGAGCATTTAAGAGAACAAGTTCCGTATCCTATGTGACCATCATCTCCATATGACTGGAGTGATACTTCCGTCTTAACATCACACCCAATACACTACGATTCTCAATATACCCAGCATTGGCGTACACAGAACCTATTAAAGTCTTGGACGACCGCAACCAAAGTATATTGATTGTCGCAAGTATTAGCGGTGCAAGTCTCGGGTTAAGACCAAATACACCTACCCTGATTTCGGACTTCCATAGACACATAGTCATACTACCAATGGAATTCCGAGGGGGTCTATCCAGAGCGAAGCTGTTTCCCGTACCATCGGTAAAACACAACCTCCTATTACACTTGCATGAGTATCATATACCCAAATATATGAGAACTATGTCGTTGTGCCCTCACAACGTGCACAAGTGTAATACTAGTCTTTTACGTATTATCGATGTCCAATTTCGATTATACTCTGACTATGGATATTTAATGATTTATCCTTCGTGGATTGATACTGTCACATATCATTGTCAATCCAGGAACAAATCACAGGGACCTCCTATCATTTATATATCTTGGTGATCTAATCACAAATAATAAGAGTGCAATCTCTTTTGTCACATAGTTAATTTGTACAACAACACCGTGATCTGTACAAATAGTGACGCTATGGGTCATAATTGTCCAACAATCTCCCACTTGGCCTATAGCCAGTAACTCGAGTGTCTTACACCCGAACTATGTACGGTTGGCTCAAACTGCTGAGAAAAGGTTTTCGTCAGCGGATTTGTATGAATATCATCTTATGCTATTTATTCGATCATCACATCGCCACGATGTATGATCCGAACGAATCAGATGAGTATCGAAGTATGTATCTGGATTGTTATGAGACCATTAATTCTTTAGCTTGTGCTGAAGCCTAGCTCAGCTGCTAATAGAACTGTATGTAATCTAATTAGATTTGTTATCAACCCAAATGGCTTCTATTGCTGCCTCAGCTACAGCAATAACCCGCATTTGTTATTTATTCGGTAACAGTATCTCGCTTGGAAGATTTCTAGCTCACTGTTCCGTTATACTGTTGTATAGTACCTTTGTTACGACTTATAGTCATTTTCATGAAAGCCAAGCTTTCACCGATTATATTATGGGAATATCATTTCCAAGAAATGATATATCATTATTACTCATGACATTCATTATCAGTGAGCTCCCACTAACCTCCTTATATATACAAGAATTATTTTCGTTTTGAATTAAATCATACATCATTATGATTACATCAAAATGATAATTCCAAGAACTTAATGCTTGCTTCAATCCATTTATGGATCGAATAACCTGTAAACCTAGTTTTCTTGTTATGGTTTGACAAAACCATCAAGATGTTGTAAACATCCTCCGAAAGGTTTCCGTTAAGGAAAGCAGTTTTCCCGTTCAGCTGCCATATTTCATAAATGAAACATGCAGCATCAGCAAGCATTGTCGAAATGGATTTGCCGTGGCAACAGGTAAAAGGTTTCGTCGTAATCAACACAATGTTGATAACTCTACCTTTTCTCTACAAGCCTAGCTTAGTACGATGGTATGTTGCCATCCATGTATATCTTCCTTGAAGACTTATTTAGTACAAATAGGCACAATGCCTTGCGGTACATCAACTAGTGTCTAAACATTGTTGGTATACATGGAATCCACTTCAGACTTTATGGCACTTTGCCATAATATGGATTCGATACCTTGTATCACTTCCTCATACGTAGTCAGTTGGTATACCTCAATAAGATTGACATCTTTATTAGGTGAGATCAGAAACCCATACCCCAGGTTATTTTCTGATTCTCTCCGACATACGTGGTTCTTGTGTATTCGAAGATTATTGGAGTAGTTTCATCCTTGATGAACTATTTGTGTTCCATTAGGATTCGACGCCTAGAATAGTATTGCTCCGATTTTCATCGAGTTTTACTATCCTCCCACTTACCACTGCATATCGGTATTCCTCTTAGGAAAAACGCATGGCGAGCAACAATCTAATTGTTCTCTCGTGAGTTGTATAAGTACATTACTTATGGTATCCCTAGGATAACCTACAATTGGCACTTATCCGATTTGGGTTTTAGTTTGGTATCAACCAAACATATGCCTAGCATACCCAAATATTCAGGAATGAGAAACATGGTTTCTTTCCTGTTCATATCTAATATGAAGTCTGTCAAACAGATTTTTATGGAACCTTATTCTAAATAAGTTTTGCACTGTTTATGCTTATCCGTTGAAGGAAATAATTGCTCAGAACAACTCATGATTAACTTTATCATGTCCAACAAAATTCGGTTTATCCTGTCGGACACACCGTCAAATTGACGTGTTCCGGGAGGAGTCCTCATTGAAAGAATACTATACTCTCTCATGTATTCGAGAAACTCATTGCTTAAGTATTTTCCATCATGGTCAAACCGTGATGGTTTATTACTTTAGCCGATCTGTTTGTCTATTTCGTGTCGAAACTTTAAAAGTTTCCGATTTGTGTTTCAAAAGAAACACATAACCATACGCGATGCCACATCCGTAAAGGTCACGAAATATTCATCTTCACATCTAGCATAGCTAGACATGGGCCCACTTGCTTCACTATGAACTAGGGCTAACAGATCGGTGGCACTAGCACTTTTACCAAGTAAATAGTGTTTTAGGCACTTTGCCAATAAACTAGATTCGTAGACTTTATTTGATTGGAATCAAATTAGTCCTAGTACCCACTCTTCGAAAGTGTGGATATACGAGTCTTATTTAATTGTGTCCTAGACAACAATGCCACATTCAAGTTTCAACTTGATCAAATCAGTTTGAGCTATTTGTTTGTCATGTTATACGTGTGAGATTATGTTCACATCTAATGTGTTTATCTCAATATCATCTTTATATAATAAAACACTTTAGTGTTCTAGAATATAAAGGTATAATCCGCAACGGATTATACACTGATATAGAGATAATGTTTCTAGTCAAACTAGTTACATTATAACAGTTTCCTAATTTACGTACATACCCAAAGGGTAGTTCCTAAACTTAGGTATCTACGGTTAAAACAGCGACTTTCATCCCGTTTTCAATTCGCAGATTAATCTCAATAGAAGTCAGTATCCTGCTCATAGCAGATTCTGAACATCAGTATATATTTTATGTATCACTCTAAGTATCTAAAATCTAATTTTAATACTAGTAGTGAACATATTTATGACAAACATATTTGAAGTCAGAGCCTTGCTCGTCTTCAATTCCTTCTTGGGATATGTCCTTTTATCTTCTCAGAAGATTATAATGATTTTGCCTTTGCCATTTTCACATTCCAGAAGCCTTTGGCCAAGCCTTGGCCTTTTGAAATATCGAAGTAAGATGCGTCTTGCGCTACTTGCATTATTGCAAACTTTGGCTTTGTCTCATTGAGTATAGCCATTAACTCTCCAAGAGTTTACTATTGCAATAAAAGTACTTCTAAGATCTAATCTATGAAGATCCTTTAATTTCATTATCATACTTTAGGGATCTAATCATTAGTTCTGATAAAGAAATTAAGGAGTCTATGACAAATATAATGGATTAAGCACTAAAGTTATCATTACATGAATATTCCAAATATCATGTTCCACTTATTTGCTTAACTCCAGGCTTAGGCCTAATATGTTATTTTATCAAATAAAGTAACTTATTAGTTTCCATGACCATCCTCAAATTTATTCCCAATTTGAAAATTAAAGTCGTTTAAATACATTTTCACCCAGGATTATGTTTTAAACACTAATCCTTCAATTTTATATCTTGATTCTAATATTCCAACTATTTAATCAACGATTTGTGGTATTATATATTATAATGATTATTATAGTCCAACTATACAATCAAATATAATTTAAATCAATTAACCTCAATTATATTGATTACTATAGTCCAACTATAAAATCAACTATTAATTGAAATTAATTAATTCAAATATATTGATTACTATAATCCAATTATATAATCAACTATAATACAGTCCAACTGTTTATTAAAACAACAATTTAAATATTAGTCCAACTATCATTTAATTTAACGACGAAATAATTTGAATGTGCGCGTATGGCAAGTAATTAAACGAATATTGCCAAATTCAATTCTTGCCTCCCACTATTTTTCGGCGAGCCTCTAACCCTCTGTCGAGTACTCGGGAAACCGTGTTTCCTAGTGGGGCTAGGATCCCGTTAAATATCACACAATCTTGACTTTGGCCAACAAATTGTATGATAATTAACTAGGTAGATCTCTAAGATCGATTGGATCCAATCCAATTCCTAGATCCGGTAGGGGGACATCCAAGTCCGAAACATATATCTTATATATGCCAATATATCCAATGTATTGCCTAACCTTTTTCCTCTGAATCAACTAAGACTTGGCTTTGGCACAACAAACTTAGTGATCCCAGTTAAGCGCGACCCATTGAGCATGGAAAGCCTCGTAATCAATGTCGATGGACAAGAAGTGGTCTTGACTTTGGCCAACAAACCACAACTTGGACAAGACACCGATATGGAACAAAGCCTTCGTGATCCATCTGATATACATTATTTCATGCATCGTAACCATGTATTCATACAAGCATGTTATCAATCAATCTAATCCAATTAATTAATCTGATAATTAGTGATCATCCAATGTTCAAACAACGATTTTGATTTTGCTCGAGTCAAACTCGTTTGCGAATAAGTACTTAAAGTACGAATTCTTGAATTAAATTAAACTACAAAATTAAATCCAATTCAATTTGTATTTAATACTAATTCACTATTTAATTCCAAATTAAATATTACACTTTATTAAAGAACCTTTACGACTTAAATTCCAAATTCAATCGTTACGGGTCTTAAAGCCCGATTAACATCCAATGTTTATTTAATTAAAGTCCAATGGGCTTTTAATTAATTTCTTTAAGGTGTGGACTTTTGGTCAACTTGGGTCAAACCAATAACCAAAATCCAATCCGGGATTTACCCCATAAGCCCATAAGTCAATTTTGGCCCATATTAGGCCCAATTAAATAATTAAGGTCGATTAAGTCATAATTGGACTTTATGGATGTGATTTGGGCCCAATTGGATCCAACCAAATTGGCCTAAACCTAACTTGGTACAACTAAGCCCAAAAGCCCAATTACAACGTTTAAGGCCCAAATCCAATTTAAACCCAATTAATTAACCTAAGTGTAATACATAATTAATCAAACATCAATTAGCCTAATTAATCATGCACTTTAACATCAAATAGTGTCCAACACAATTAACAAAAAATCAAACCCATTTCATGCTTTATACTTCTCGGCAATTATGGGTTTTCAATCCAATTCGGTTTCAATCCAATTGAATCCACAATCATCATTTACCAAATCAATTCAACTCATCCAATGAATCAAAATCAAAAAACACCATGAATTTCAAAATTCAACAAGTTTCAGCCAAGCCTTTAATTTGGGGAAAATTGTCCAATTCAAAATTCAATCCAATTAAACCTCAAATCAACATTACCCAATTGTTGTAAGTCATCCAATGATCAAAAAACAAAAAATTACCAAGACATTTAGGGTTCTACATTTTCGGCCAAGCCTCCATAATTGGGGAAAATTGTTCTAAACCAATTTTCTTGAAATTGATCATGCACAACTTCAATTTAACCTCATTCAAACATACTCAATCAAACAATTCAACCAAATCATGCTCAAATTGATTTTGCCCAATTTTAAACCCTAAAAATTTCATGCTTGATATAAGCTCAAGATACCATTGTTGGTTTCTAATTAGGTCCCAATAATGAAATCAAGCACAAAAAACGCATGTGAATACACAAAGGAGAATGGCGGAAACATACTCACAATGAACGGATTGGATGCGACGAAGAACACAAGCCTTTTCAGCCTCCTTGAAGCTCGGCAGTGGGCTTCTCCTTGCAGTGGACTGCTCAGTTATGGCTCCTTTAGCTCCTCCAAGATTTGGCCATGGAGACTCCATTGAAGCTCCAAGCTCCAAGCTTCCAAATATGATTCCAAGCTCACGAAAACGCTGCCCTATCACCTTAGGATGACTCATGTGTTTTGTTTCTTGTGCTAGCAATTTGTCTTCTTCCTTGCTCTCACGCCAAGCCAGATCTTGAGAAGAAAAAAGAAGAAACGGCTCAAAGCCGAGAGAGAAGAAGATGGAAAAATGGGTTTCCTAAAAACCGAATGGGAGAGAGAGAGAAAGAAATAAAAAGTGTATTAGATTTATATTTCCAAAAATTAATAAACCATTTACCACTTTTTAATTTCAAAAAGTCAAGCATTAAATGTTTGCATCATCTCACATCAACTCACATCAATCAATCAATCAATTGTCACATCACTCAAAGTGACATGTGATTTGACGCTTGATGTGACTAATGATTTGACGCTTGATTTGACTTGCGTGCCGTACTCGAATTCGAAATGCGAATGCGCTCGCAAACAATCCCGGGCTCCGGTTCGCTAATTCCGAATTAACAAATTTTCCGTTGCGACGTAATTAAATAATTATGCCTAGCAAAATCACTATTCACGTCGCTAACGAATTAATTCTAAATTAACTCGTTCGCCCGAATTAAAATCTAATTTCAATTTCGCGTCGAAATCCAATTTCGCATAATATATCGAATATATTATTTTATCGATTAATTCCAAATTAATCGTTCTCTCTCTTTAATTGATATTTTATCCCAGATAAAATATCTCCGTAATTAATCCAGGTTAATAAAGTACGAGTCATCATACATATCATATTCGGGAAGCGATCCATGAGATCCCCGGATATGTTGGCAAGTAAATACGGTCGTCGGACTATCCGAACACGATTCTGATCCCTTTCCGGGAGGGGAATTTTAACTTTAAGTAATAGCAGGACATTGCGGCCTTTGCCTTCATCATGAAGGTCGACCGACAATTGTTGGACAAATGGGAGATGTCAGTAGACGGATCTGCCAACTCACAAAGCAAGGGAGCTGGAATCGTGTTGAAGAGCGACAAAGGTGAAGAGGTGTTGTTCGCCCTGAGGTTCGCCTTCGAGGCCACAAACAATGAGGCAGAGTATGAGGTAATTTTGGTCTGTCTTAGGCTATGCACGGTGGTGGGAGTCCATGACGTAGTGGTAAAAAGTGATTCTCAGCTGGCTGTTCAGCAGCTGAAAGGAGAATTCCAAGCCATGGAGCCGAGTATGATAGCCTTATTGGCTGAAGGAAAAAGGCTGGTGGAATGAATGGGGAACGTACACTTTGAGCAAATCAGTCGAGAAGACAACTGTGAGGCAGACTCTTTGGCACGGCTTGCATCTTCGATAAAAGCAGAGAACCCCATAATAGTCCCTATAATCTGCCTCCGAGAAAAGAGGGTGGGAGAACTCGAACTAAAAATATTGGATAAGGAAGCAAAACATCGTGGATACAGCCAATTAAGAAATATTTGGAAACAGGGGAGACACCCGAGGACAAGAAGGAAGCCAGTAAACTAAAATTCAAAATCACCAAGTTCTCCCTGATCGAAGGAGTGCTCTTCGGAGGGGCCACAAAGTACCCCTCCTAAGATGTTTAGCGGAAGAAGAGGCCGATTATGTACACAGTACTCAGGGGCATCTGTGGGAGTCACGCCGGAGGACAATCGATGGCCTTTAAAGCTTTAAGGCAAGGGTTCTATTGGCCGACTATGCATCAGGACGGCATGAGAGTGGCCTGAAAATGCGAAGGATGCCAAAAGAATGCCAATCTTCACCACCAACCAGCAGAGCAGTTAACCACCCTGTCCAGTCCCTGGCCGTTTGCTCAGTGGGGGCTAGATATCATCGGACCAATGCCAAGGGGACGAGGACAGGCGAAGTACGCCATTGTGGCCATAGACTATTTCACCAAATGGGTGGAAGCCGAACCCCTATCCACCATCACAGAGAAGAAGGCTACGGAGTTTCTGAAGAAAAATATTATCTGCAGGTTCGGAATCCCTCGAGCCGTCATCATAGATAACGGAAAACAATTTGATAGAAAAGGCTTCCGGAAGCTCTGTGAAGACCTCCAGATCGCCTTACAATTCGCCTCACCAGCCCATCCCAAGTCAAATTGGCAGGTTGAGGCCACAAACAAAACCATTAAGGCAAATCTTAAGGCTCGGCTCGGATCCTTCAATGGCTTATGGGTCAAGGAATTACGGGAAGTGTTGTGGGCATACCGGACAACCTATAAAAACTCCACAGGGGAAACTCCGTTTGCCTTATCATACGGATGCAAAGCAGTCATCCCAGCAGAGATCGGAATGACTACCCACAGGGTCCGTCATTTTGACGACAAAAGAAATGAAGAACTTATCAGAAGTCACCTCGATCTAATCGAAGAAAATAGGGAGAAGTCGGCTATGAAAATAGCAATCTATAAACAAAGAATGGCCCGCTTTTACAACAATAGAGTTCAGACCCGTGCCTTTCTTCCAGGCGACTTGGTATTAAGAAAGGTCACCCTGAACACCCGAAGGCCGAAGGAAGGCTCATTAGGCGTCAAATGGGAAGGGCCCTACAAAATTGTAGAGGTGGTAAGGCCAGAGGTCTACATTTTAGAACAGATGGACGGCACCCAATTAAGGAAACCTTGGAATGTTGAGATGCTAAGAAAGTATTTCCAATTGATTCCCTTTCTTTTTTTTTTTTTGCAGCAACCCAACAAGGGTTAAGAGCACAGTGTAAAACCCCTCTCGAAATACCCCGTAGAGAGTTGTAGAGAGGGTAGTAAGTCCCCTAATATGAATAAAACTTTCTCTTTCCGAAAAAAAAAAAGGAAAATTTCCACATACTCTTTTAATTAAAATTGAAAGCCATATTCAAAATTTCGGGGACATACTCGATACGGAAGGATGATCAGAGGTCGAGGCATCAAACCCATGACAGACCGATCAAAAGTGCTACCATAAAAATTTCGGGCATAGACAATCTGACCTAACTCGCTCCACTTTCAAAAATCAAGATCACATCAAAGAATAAGAAGTATAAAGGAGCACGAGAACCTTTCACAGTAGCCGGAGCACAACTACCCCACAACTTATATTTACGGGGGACATTCCAGGATAGTAATCACGGGGATGGAGTGCCCCCATAGGATAACCCGCCTGACCGGTTTGGGAAATACAACGCAAGGAATGCGCTACCATATGTTTTGCCTACCCATTGGATCCTTGAGAAGCATAGCACGGGGATGGATGATACCCTCATGGTGATTGCTTGCTCCAGTGTTACCAAACATAAGGAGGAAAATGCCATTAATGTCTCGGACACTCTTTGATCCCTATTTCCTTGATCATTCGGATCCGTGGGAAGCATAGCACGGGGAGGGATGATACCCCTGTGGTGATTGCTTGCTCCAGTGTTACCGAACATAAGGAGGAAAATGCCCTTAATGTCTCGGACACTCTTTAATCCCTATTTCCTTGATCATTCGGATCCGTGGGAAGCATAGCACGGGGAGGGATGATACCCCTATGGCGATTGCTTACTCCAGTGTTACCGAACATAAGGAGGAAAATGCCCTTAATGTCTCGGACACTCTTTGATCCCTATTTCCTTGATCATTTGGATCCGTAGGAAGCATAGCACGGGGATGGATGATACCCTCGTGGTGATTGCTTGCTCCAGGGTTACCGAACATAAGGAGGAAAATGCCCTTAATGTCTCGGACACTCTTTGATCCTTATTTCCTTGATCATTTGGATCTGTGGGAAGCATAACACGGGGAGGGATGATACCCCCGTGGCGATGGCTTGCTCTAGTGTTACCGAACATAAGGAGGAATATGCCATTAATGTCTTGGACACTCTTTGATCCATATTTCCTTGATCATTTGGATCCGTGGGAAGCATAGCACGGGGAGGGATGATACCCCCGTGGCGATGACTTGCTCCAGTGTTACCGAACATAAGGAAGAATATGCCATTAATGTCTCGGACACTATTTGATCCCTATTTCTTTGATCATTTGGATCCAAGAGAAGTATAGCACGGGAAGGGATTGTGCCCTCGTAGCGTATGCTTGCTCCAGCGTTATAAGGAGGAGCCCTCGAACAGTACACAGGCTCCATGGAGACCTGAAGTATAGAGGATGTGCCCTTACCATTTTAAACGCTCTTTGATCCAAATCCTGGTTCACCGGGACTTTGAATTGAAAGGTTCAGAATTGTATTTTGGAGACCTCAAACAGGATGATGTTTTAAGGTATCATTGCTGTTATTTTTGGATAAGTGTTAAATCACCCCCGCGTTTTGATTTTATTTTCCAAGGTTTTGTTTTTGTTTTCATCAGGTTTGACAAGGGGATGCCCATGCCAAAACTGATAGGGCTTCAAAAGAGGATCTGTTTCCCTTCTGAATAAAACCCAAAGGATTAACCGGCTCGGGGCTGGATTCGTTCCGCCGAGGGCACTTGGTTAATCGGCTCGGGGCTGGATTCGTTCCGCCGAGGCCACTTGGTTAATCAGCTCGGGGCTGGATTCGTTCCGCCGAGGGCACTTGGTTAATCAGCTCGGGGTTGGATTCGTTCCGCCGAGGCCACTTGGTCAATCAGCTCGGGGCTGGATTTCGTTCCCCCGAGGCCACCTATATTATTCGGCTCGGGGCTGGATTTCGTTTCACCGAGGCCATTTGGTTTCTCTCAGCTCGGGGTCGGGTTATGTCCCACTGAATCCGTCCTTTTGGTCTGGGGACGCAATATTCCCCCATAGCCAATTGTTTCTCTCAGCTCGGGGTTGGGTTACGTCCCACCGAGTCCGTCCTTTTGGTCTAGGGACGTAACATCCCCCAAGAGCCAAGTGTTTCTCTCAGCTCGGGGTCGGGTTATGTCCCACTGAATCCGTCCTTTTAGCTGGGGACGCAACATTCCCGCAGAGCCAATTGTTTCTCTCAGCTCGGGGTTGGGTTACGTCCCACCGAATCCGTCCTTTTGGTTTGGGGACGTAACATCCCCCCAGAACCAAGTGTTTCTCTCAGCTCGGGGTCGGTTTACATCCCACTGAGTCTATCCTCTCAAACTAGGGACGTAAAATTCCCCTAGTGAGCTGTGTTTCTCCTAGCTCAGAGTCGGTCCTCAAGTGGACGTTTTTGGGAGAGCAACCGGAGCAAGTCATGAAGGATCAAAAAAGAAAAAGTGGAATTGAAGTATACAAGATATTCACATAAATACGGTCGTGAAAAAGAGTTATTACAAAAAAAATATAAAGTGTGTTCGGGATTACACGGGGCCTCATTCAGGTTACCCCCTACAGTTCAGCCCGCGCAGGGACAATTGTTTCTTCCTCAACAGGTACGGGTGGCAACTGGCTGGGCTCGGCCTCGGAAGAAGGGACAACGGATTCCACAGGGACGGCTTGGGAGGCCCCGAAAGTTACGGCTTCAGGAGCAGGGACAAGAGCCTCAGACCGAACCTCTTCAAGAGCAAGAGCCTCAGGTCGATCCTCTTCAGGAGACGGGGCGATCGAAATAGGATCGGGGTCCATCACTTCTTCAGGAGAAGGGGGCAGCCATTCTTTAAACTTCTTTTCTGAGATTTCCCCCTTGCAGAAGTCGATGGCCGCGTGGATAGGCCCCATATCAAGGCTGGGCAATACCATCGGGATGATCTTGGCGCAATCCCCGACCCCCTCAAGTCGGATTGTGACCCTCTCGACCTCCCACTCAGCTTCTTTCCTCTTGAGCTCGTCTCGGGCCCGCACCAGCTCTTCATCTTTGGCCATCAGCTTAGATTCAACGCTGCGCACTTCCACATGCAGGATCCTGTTGTCAGCCTGGGCAGCCTCCAAGTCCTTCTTGGCGGCATCAGCATTTTTTCTCTCTAGAGAAGCAGCAGCCCGGAAAGCTTTGTTTGTTGTATGGGCCTCAACAGCAGCCAACTCTAGATTTTTTATGTTTTCTTCTTTTCGGACCAGCTCGGCTTTCGTTTCAGAGAGTCGGTTCTGAAGCCTCTGGGCTTGGCCGCCCTCGGACAAAAGGCTCAAAAGAAGGTCTTTATTCTTGGCCGTGATATAATTCGCCTGCCGAGAAGAAATAGAAAGTCAGAAAACAAAATTGAGTCATGGACTTATAAGTGAGAATAGGGAAATGTGACTACCTTGGCCATTTGAGAGCATATCTCCGTAACGACGTCCTCGGGAGAGAGATCCTCATACCTCATAATCTTCTCCGCAGGAAATGCCTCGGCCTGTTCATTGGTAGCCAGTACCAGGTGAGAAGTGGCCTCCCTATGTTGGTTTCTATGATTAGTCCCAAGATCAAAATGAACAATGAAACATGAATGAATAACGAAGAAATATGGCGGAATCATATTTACAACGATCGGTTTAGGATGTGATGAACAACAAAATTTCCTCCTCCAAGAGCTCCAATAATTCGGCCAAGGCAGTCCACAATGCTCCAAGCTTTGTTTTGTCTTTCCAAGCTCTTGAATAAGTTTCCCTATCACTTCTTGATGATCCTTGAAGAGTGCTAGCCCTTGGTGAATTTTTGCAACAAGAATTCACACATTTTCTTCACAAAATTTTGCTTAGAAAATGAAAATGGGAGAGCCCAAAAACTACACACAGTTTCGGTAATGGGAGAGAGAGGAGAAGATGAAGATTTGATTTCCAAAATCAATATTAATTGTTTCAAAAAACAATTGTAAATTATATACCAAACCTTGGTTGGTATAAGTCATTCACCTTACTTTGACTTGGAGTGTTTTACACTCTTTAACCAACCCACCAAAACCCATCAAGCTAAAGTGAATTAGTTGACTAGTGATGTGATGGTTGATGTGACATGTGGGCCCCACTCGATTCCAAATGCGAGTGGGCCCGCAAACACTCCCGGGCTCGGGTTCGCTAATTCCGAATTAATGAACTTCCGTCGCGACGTAATTTAAATCGAATTTAATTAAATAATTATGCCCAACAAAATTACTATTCACGTCGCTAACGAATTAATTCTAAATTAACTCGTTCGCCCGAATTAAAATCTAATTTTAATTCCGCGTCGAAATCTAATTCCGAATAATATATCAAATATATTATTTTAATGATTAATTCCAAATTAATCTTTCTCTCTCTTCAAATAGTACTTTATCCAAGATAAAGTCTCTCCGTAATTAATCCCATATTAATCAAGCTCGAATCATACGTCATTGGTGAATCTTCGGGAAGTGACCCAAGAGATCCCTGGATATGTTGGCAGTAAATACGGTCGTCGGACTATCCGAACACGTACGTACCTCGTACTACATTTTTACCGATTTACGAGACAATGTTGGCTTCTAGCAAAGCTCCATGCCTACCCAATTCTCCAGAAATATTCTTACTGGAATATACGATCTGTAACAGGCGTAGTATACCGTAGTATTGTGTATTACAATCCAGTATCGGATGTCACGTGCGAGGCCTGGGGCTGGAATAGTGTCTGCCCCGTACGAAGCACATATCGGATATCAAGCAACTAGTCTATTTGAATCGGATAATCATGACCTTGTCATATTATCCCGATGGTTGCAACACTATAGAGAACCAGTTCTGAATCCCTGCGTGATCATCATCTCCATATGTCTGAAGTGATACTTCCGTCTTGACATCACATCCAATACACTACGATTATCAATAAACCCAGAAGAGGCGTACACAGAACCTGTTAAAGTCCTGGACGACCAAAACCAAAGTTTACCGATTGTCGCAAGTACTAGCGATGCAAGTCGCAGGTTAAGACCAAATACACCTACCCTAAAGCGGACTCCCATAGACACATATACATACTACCAATGGGATTCCGCGGGGTCTATCAAGAGCGAAGCTGTTTTCCGTACAATCGGCAAAACACAACCTCCTATCGCACTTACATAAGTATCATATACTTAAATATATGAGAACTATGCCGTTATGCCCTCACAACGCGCACAAGTGCAATACTAGTTTATTCGCATTATCGATGTCCAATCTCGATAATACTACGACTAGGGATATTTAATGATTAAACCTTTATGGATTGATATTGTCTCATATCATCTCAATCCGGAACTAATCATATGGACTTTTACCATTTATATATGAAAGTAAATAAATTACAAAACGGTAAAAGGAAATTTCATTACTACATAGTTAATTTTGTACAAAAACACAATGTCTTTTACAAAACAGTGACGCTATGGGTCATAACTGTCCAACAATCTCCCACTTGGCCTATAGCCAGTCACTCAAGCATCTAATACCTGAACTATGTACATGTCGCTCAAACTTTGGATGAGGAATAACTTTTGTCAGTGGATCTACCATGTTGTCATTTGATGCGACCTTCTCGACCTTCACATCGCCACGATGTATGATCTCACGAATCAGATGGAAACATCGAAGAACATGCTTGGATCGTTGATGAGACCGCGGTTCCTTAGCCTGCGCTATAGCTCCGTTATTGTCACAATACAATGGAACGGGCTCAACTGCTAACGGAACTACTCCTAATCCAATTAGGAATTTTCGGATCCAAACTGCTTCCTTTGATGTTTCAGCTGCAGCAATGTACTCTGCTTCAGTTGCTGAATCGGCAATAGTCTCTTGCTTGGAATATTTCCAGCTCACTGCTCCGTTATTCAAACAAAATATGTACCCTGATTGCGACTTGCAGTCGTCTTTGTCGGTTTGGAAACTTGCATCGATATACCCAGTTACCTCAAGTTCTCCATCTCCATAGATTAAGAAAGCATCCTTAGTTCGTCTAAGATACTTTAGGATATTCTTAACCGCCATCCAGTGACCTTCACCTGGATCGGCCTGATAGCGACTACACATGCTCAAAGCATAGGAGACATCAGGTCGCGTACATATCATGGCATACATGATCGATCCGACTGCCGAGGCGAACGGTATCCGACTCAAGTTGTCTCTCTCATCTTGAGTTTTAGGACACATGTCCTTAGATAGATAGACGCCATGTGATACTGGAAACAGTCCCCTCTTGGATTGATCCATGTTGAATCTCTTCAACACTTTGTCAATGTACGTGCTCTAGGAGAGTTCAAGCAGCTTTCTAGATCTATCCCTGTAGATCTTTATTCCCAGAATAAAGGCTGCTTCTCCCAGATCTTTCATGGAGAATTTCAATGAAAGCCAAGCTTTCACCGACGTTAGCATGGGAATGTCATTGCCTATTAGCAATACATCATCAACATAAAGGACAATAAAAGTCAGTGCTCTCCTACTAACCTTCTTGTATACACAAGGATCATCTTCGTTTTGAATGAAATCATATTCTTTTATGATCTCATCAAAACGTTGGTTCCATGACCGCGATGCTTGCTTCAGTCCATAAATGGACCGATTTAACTTACAAACCTTGTTTGCAAGTCTAGGCACGATAAAACCGTCAGGCTGTTGCATATAAACATCCTCCGAAAGGTTTCCGTTAAGGAAAGCGGTTTTAACGTCCATCTGTCATATCTCATAATTGAAATATGCAGCAATAGCAAGCATTATCCGAATGGATTTAATCATGGCATTGGGTGAGAAAGTTTCATCGTAATCGACACCATGTCGTTGACAATACCCCTTTACTACAAGCCTAGCTTTGTACATTTGTACGTTGCCATCCATGTCGGTCTTCTTCTTGAAGACCCATTTGCATCCAATAGGCTTTACGCCTTCTGGTACATCAACCAGTGTCCAAACTTGGTTGGTGTACATGGAATCCATTTCGGACTTCATGGCCTCTTGCCATAAAGCGGAATCGATATCTTGTATCACTTCCTCATACGTAGTCGGTTCGTTATCTTCAATGAGATTAATGTCTACATGAGGCGAGATCAGAAACCCATACCTCTCAGGTTGTTTCCTGACTCTCTCCGACCTACGCGGTCCTTGTGTAATAGAAGATTGTGGTACAGTCTCATCCCGGATGGATTGTTCTTGTTCCATTGAGGATTCTATGCCAGGAACAGTATCACTCCGATTTTCATCAAGTTCTACTTTCCTCCCACTAACCACTGTATTTAGGAATTCCTTCTCAAGGAAACCCGCATGTAGAGCAACAAATACTTTTTCTCTTGTGGGTGATAGAAGTAATATCCTTTGGTTTCCCTAGGATATCCTATGAATAGGCATTTATTCGATTTGGGTTCAAGTTTGGTACCTTCCAAACATTTGACGTATGCCCAGCATCCCCAAATCTTCAGGAATGAGAAACCCGGTTTCTTTCCTGCCCATATCTCATATGGTGTCTGTTGTACAGACTTTGACGGAACCTTATTCAAAATAAGAATTGCACTGTTTAATGCATATCCCCAGAAGGAAATAGGTAGCTCAGTACGACTCATCATAGACCAAACCATGTCCAACAAAGTTCGGTTTCTCCGTTCGGACACACCGTTTAATTGTGGTGTTCCAGGAGGAGTCCACTGTGAAAGAATACCATATTCTTTCAAGTAATCTAGAAACTCATTGCTCAAGTATTCGCCACCACGGTCCGACCGTAATGTCTTTATACTCTTGCCGGTCTGTTTTTCAACTTCGTGTCGAAACTCTATGAATTTCTCAAAAGTTTACGACTTGTGTCTCATAAGATACACATAACCATAACGTGATGCATCATCCGTAAATGTTACGAAGTATTCGTATCCACCTCTAGCCTGGCTAGACATGGGCCCACATACGTCACTATGAACGAGGGCTAACAGTTCAGTGGCGCGTTCACCTTTACCGCTAAAAGGTGATTTAGGCATTTTTCCTAATAAGTAAGATTTGCAGACGTAATATGAATTTGGATCAAAGCCGTCCAAGTACCCACTCTTCGAAAGTGTGGATATGCGAGTCTTGTTTATGTGTCCTAGACGACAGTGCCACATATAAGTTTCATCTTTGTTACCCATTTTGAGCATTTTGTTTGTTATATTATATGTTAGAGATAGATTTATATTCAAAATATAAAGACCATTATTTGCAACAGCAGTGCAAATTTCTACATCATTTTTATATAAGTAACACCCAGTGTTTCGAAATACAAAAGTATACCCACATTGGGTTAACATAGATACAGAAATAATATTCCTAGTCAAACTAGGTACATAATAACAGTCATTAAGTTCAAGTACATGCCCCGAGGGCAGTTCCAAAACAAAAGTGCCAACGGCCAAAACGGCGACTGGTGCCCCATTTCCGACGCGTAGATCAATCTCCCATGAGGCTAGTCTCCTGCTAATCCGCAGATCCTGCACATCAGTACATATATGAGTACCACAACCAGAATCAAAAATCCAATTTTTAAAACTAGAAGTAGTCATGTTTATTTCAATAACAAACGTACCTGAGGCCGGTGCCTTGCCCGCCTTTATCTCCTTCTGGAGCGCCTTGTACTTGCGGCAGTCACGCTTCCAGTGACCCCGCTTGCCGCACTGGAGGCAAACATCCTGAGATTTGTCCTTAGGCTTCCCAGAAGCCTTTGACGATTTGGCCTTGCCTTTTCTTTTATGCTTCGTTTTCTTCACACCTCCAGTCGCCTTGGGCCCAGCCCTCGGTGTCTGAGATGTCGAAGCAAAGTGCGCCTCGCGCTTGTTGCCCTTAAGCATCTCCTTTTCAGCTTCCTTGAGAATTGACAACAACTCTCCAAGAGTATCATCAGTGTTCATCAGGTTATAGCTTATGATGAACTGTTTCCAAGTATCAGGGAGAGATTGCAAGACCATGTCTATGGTAATCTCAGCCTCTAAGACTATCCCCATCTTGGCCAGCTCATCTATGTCAGCAATCATCTGTGCCACATAGGACTCAACAGACATGCCTTCTGACATACTTGAACGGAAGAGCTTCTTCACTAACTCATATCTCTGCGACCTTCGGTTAGATCGGTGAAGATCGTGCAACCTCGCCAACATGTTATAGGGATCCAAGTCCCTATTCTGTCGACGGAAATGCTGAGTCATGGCAGCAAGCATAATTGACTGAGCAGTTTCACAATCATCGCTGTGAGTCTTCCAAAGCTCCAGCTCAAGTAGCTCATCAAGTATGGGCTTAGGGCCAAGAGGTCTCTGTATAGTATATAGCAGCCTCTCGGCTCCAAGGACAATCCTCAGATTCATTTCCCAATCGGCAAAGTTCGTGCCCTTGAAGACATTTTCGCTCATGATAATGTCTCGGACATTTCCCTTTCTTGTCATCTTGACTACGATAGTCTAACTATCTAATCAACGATATATGGGTACAGTCTAACGGTTACAAGAAAAATAACATTATATTAGTCCAACTAATAAAATAATTTTGACGAAATAATTTGAAAGCGCGTAAAGCTAAGTATCTGAATGAAATTGCAAATTCAATACTAGCCTCCCACTATATTTTGGCGAGCCTCTAACCCTCTGTCGAGTACTCGGGAAACCCAGTTTCCTAGTGGGCTAGGATCCCGTTAAATAACACACAACATTGACTTTGACCAACAAGCTGTATGATATTTAACTAGGTAGATCTCGAAGATCAATTGGATCCAATCCAATTCCTAGATCCGGTAGGTGGACATCCAAGTCCGAAACATATATATAATATATATGCCAATATATCCAATATATTTTCCTAACCTTTTTCCTCTGAATCAACTAAACATTGACTTTGGCACAACAAGCTTAATGATTTCAGTTAAGCGGGACCCATTGACATGGAAAGTTTCGTAATCAATGTCGATGGACAAGAAATGATCTTGACTTTGGCCAACAAATCACGACTTGGACAATACACCGATATGGAACAAAACTCTCATGATTCAAACACATCCGCAATTACAAAGGTCTTGACTTTGGCCAACAAAGCAATGCCAACTTTGGATCTTGAGTAAGAATCACTCAACGGAAGGAAAAACGCTTAATATGATTTGAGGGTTTTTCGCGTAAATTGGCAACCAATTTATTATCTTTGTTAAGGTCTCATCATACACCCTTAATCATGCTTCTAAAACATCATAAGGCGCGAAAAGTAAATTAATAATGATATGAGGATGGATATTTAAACAGATTGTTCCTAGAACAAATCGCTCCCTTTCCTCTCCCGGCTAGCACTATTCTACTTCTACCCAATTACATAATACAATAATAGAAACCTCATTAACATTGAGGGGAATTAGGTGAGAAGAGAATACAAAGAGATAATAAAAGATAAGGCTAGACACGCAGGTCCAATTTGTAAATTCCAAATTTACAATAATTTCCAAAATTACCCTTTCCCTTCTAATATCCACCCGATATACGATATTCATTCAACACATCCATATATTCATTTATAGCATGCATTACAACCAATCTAATCCAATTAATTAGTCTTTAATTATGTGACCATCCAATGTTCAAACAACGATTTGATTTTGCGCGAGTCCAACTCGTTTGAGAATAAGTACTCAAAGTACGAATTCTTTGAATTATATCGAACTACTCGTTAGATCTAATTTAAGTCATATTCAATACTAATTCTATTATTTAATTCCAAATTAAATATTTACACTTTTTAATGCGCTTTAACGACTTAGATTCCAAATCTAATCTTATCGGGTTACATACACATTCGGCCAAGCCTAATGGTGGGGCAAATTTTAATCCAATCACAATTTGTTGAAATCGATCCAATCCAACCTCATTTCATCAACATACAAGCATACTCAACCATTCAAATTAATCAAATCATGCTCACATGGATTTTCCCCAAATTTTACCCTAATACATTTCATGCTCATTTTAGGCTCAATGATACCATTGTTGGTTTCTATGATTAGTCCCAAGATCAAAATGAACAATGAAACATGAATGAATAACGAAGAAATATGGCGGAAACATACTTACAACGCTCGTTTTAGGATGTGATGAACAACAAAATTTCCTCCTCCAAAAGCTCCAAGAATTCGTCCAAGGCAGTCCACAATGCTCCAAGCTTTGTTTTGTCTTTCCAAGCTCTTGAATAAGTTTCACTATCACCTCTTGATGATCCTTGAAGAGTGCTAGCCCTTGGTGAATTTTTGCAACAAGAATTCACACCTTTTCTTCACAAAATTTTGCTTAGAAAATGAAAATGGGAGAGCCCAAAAACTGCACACAGTTTCGGTAATGGGAGAGAGAGGAGAAGATGAAGATTTGATTTCCAAAATCAATATTAATTGTTTCAAAAACAATTTTAAATGATATACGAAACCTTGGTTGGTATAAGTCATTCACCTTACTTTGACTTGGAGTGTTTTACACTCTTTAACCAACCCACCAAAACCCATCAAGCTAAAGTGAATTAGTTGACTAGTGATGTGATGGTTGATGTGACATGTGGGCCCCACTCGATTCCGAATGCGAGTGGGCCCGCAAACACTCCCGGGCTCGGGTTCGCTAATTCCGAATTAACGAACTTCCGTCGCGACGTAATTTAAATCGAATTTAATTAATTAATTATATCTAGCAAAATTACTATTCACGTCGCTAACGAATTAATTCTAAATTAACTCGTTCGCCCAAATTAAAATCTAATTTTAATTCCGCGTCGAAATCTAATTCCGAATAATATATCGAATATATTATTTTAATGATTAATTCCAAATTAATCTTTCTCTCTCTTCAAATATTACTTTATCCAAGATAAAGTCTCTCGCAATTAATCCCAGATTAATCAAGCTCGAATCATACGTCATTGGTGAATCTTCGGGAAGCGACCCAAGAGATCCCTGTATATGTTGGCAGTAAATACGGTCGTCGGACTATCCGAACACGTACGTACCTCGTACTACGTTTTTACCGATTTACGAGACATGGTTGGCTTCTAACAGGCTGGAATAGTGTCTGCCCCGTACGAAGCACATATCGGATATCAAGCAACTAGTCTCTTTGAATCGGATAATCATGACCTTGTCATATTATCCCGATGGTTGCAACACTATAGAGAACCAGTTCTGAATCCCTGCGTGATCATCATCTCCATATGTCTGAAGTGATACTTCCGTCTTGACATCACATCCAATACACTACGATTCTCAATAAACCCAGAAGAGGCGTACACAGAACCTGTTAAAGTCCTGGACGACCAAAACCAAAGTTTACCGATTGTCGCAAGTACTAGCGATGCAAGTCTCAGGTTAAGACCAAATACACCTACCCTGAAGCGGACTCCCATAGACACATATACATACTACCAATGGGATTCCGCGGGGTTTATCAAGAGCGAAGCTGTTTTCCGTACCATCGGTAAAACACAATCTCCTACCGCACTTGCATAAATATCCTATACTTAAATATATGAGAACTATCCCGTTATGCCCTCACAACGCGCACAAGTGCAATACTAGTCTATTCCGCATTATCGATGTCCAATCTCGATAATACTACGACTAGGGATATTTAATGATTAAACCTTTATGGATTGATACTGTCTCATATCATCTCAATCCGGAACTAATCATATGGACTTTTACCATTTATATATGAAAGTAAATAAATTACAAAACGGTAAAAGGAAATTTCATTACTACATAGTTAATTTTGTACAAAAACACAATGTCTTTTACAAAACAGTGACGCTATGGTCATAACTGTCCAACACCCTAATGCCCTGTCCAAGGTCTTCTACACCAAGAATCACGGCGCCTTTCCGTTTCTTGGAGGAACTCTCCGGCACCTTTTTCTCCTTCCGAGCTGTCTGCCTCTTGCTCAGGACCCTTTCTTCCTCCACCTCCCGGGTCAGCTCGGCTTCCTCTGCCCCGAACAGACGCCTCCTTTTCCTGGTAGGTTTTAATGAGCTTGGGGGTCGGGCGGAAACTATTGGTGATGCCCCGGAAGATAGAGATAAACTTTGGGCAACTGACGGGGCTACCTCTTCAGTCACCTTTTTGGCCTCGGTTGCTGGTCATTTCTGAGAGGACCCGGCTCCGGTATGGCCGATTTTCTTTGTTACATCGGCCAGTTGATCCAGGTATCTTGGCCTTTTCGACATACCTACAAAAAAAACAACAAAGGCAAAAAGGGTGGTCAGTCCAGAATCTGAACAAATTCAAATTATCATCATGTTAAGCAAACAAAGAGATTGGTTAGAAGGTTAGTAAAACCCACCTATCCGCCCCGGGACATTCGGAGGAGCAGTCCGAATCAGGCCCGACTCTAGAAAGGCCGCATCATTAACCAATTGCTTCCAATGTTCGGCATAACGCCGAGCCCAGCGTACCCGCTGCCGGACCTGATGGGAAACATTGGGAGCGTCTCCCCAACAAGCTGGGAAGAATTAGAGAAGTTAAAACCCTATCGTAAAATCAAAAGTAAGAACGCTAAGGGTTAAAGTCCTAACCTCCCGCTCTAAAGATATCCGGGACAGAGACCTCATCTTCGTATGATCTCAGAACTCGTCCCCAATCTCCTGTGGCCCAAAACCATAAGTCTTTGAAGTTCTTGTTGGAGTCGAGGAGCTTGCCGACAACGTTTGGCGAATCAGCATAAGTAGAAAGGTAATACCAACCATGGTGCGTTTTTGGGTTGGCCTTCAATCGATATAGCCTCTTCACTTCTTCAAAAGAGGGTTCACCGAGTCCCGCCCGACTCCAAATCACATGAAGCCCGGCCAAAATCCTCCAGCTATTCAAGCTCAGTTGACAGGGGGCGATCTCCATCTCGGCCAGCGTCCAGGCGAAATAGCGCTGCATCGGCAGACGGAGTCCACACTCAAAGAAAGCCGGAAGAAGTGCCACCGAACCCTCGTCCGGTTGACTAGCACGGTCCATTGGACCAGGGACTTCAAGAGCGATATCTATCGGAATGTCATATCGCTGCCGGAGCAGTGCTAGGTCATCTTCAGTTATTTTGGATGGCCGATCCATATCCAAAGCCAAACAGTCAAAATCATCGGGCTCTGGGTCCATCGAGGTTTTCTCTGATGGTAAGTATCTTGTTCAATTTCAAAAGGGGTGGGGGTAGTGTCGAGGTCCTCTATGCTTGGTGCCCCCGAGCCCGATGAGAGCTCTTCAACAGGAGGGGTCGGAGGTCTAGCAGGGTTTGCAGAGGAAGACCTGGTGTCAGACATCCCTGACATCCGAGAAATAAAAGAAAAATTGGGGAGGTCAGTCTATAGCTAATTTCTAAAGCTAGAGCCTGTGGGTTCTAAATGCCCTAACAATACCCATCAAACCATAAATCTCTCCCTAGCGCCATCGAGCTAAACCAAAAAACAGACCTAGGAGTCTCTAAATCCCAAAAAATCCAGACATGCTTCACAAAAAAAAAAAAGAGAACAAACAAACAAACAGGATTCGTAACTCGTGAAAAAACAAAGCAAGGAGGACGGTCAGAAAAACTTACTTGTTTCCTTCAGAAAGATGAAAGTTTGCTCGGTGTGATCTGGTAGTTCTTCAAGTTCACTGGTCACAGTTAGGAAGGAGGTGTTCTCACGATTAGGGAAGTCGAAGTGTTCGTAAAAGAAAGCAACAGTGTTTACTCTATTTTGATATAATATGTTCGGTGCGTTTGTGGCCGTTGGATTGAACGAAAGAGTCAGATATGTGCCACGTGTCGTCTTTTAAAATGATCTTCCAAAATTAAATGGACGGATGAGATTGGACGTCCTTTGAGTTAGCAATAGAGGTCAGATTGTTCGCTTTTTGGCGGGAGAACGACGGATGGTTGACAAGTGGCAGGCTCTCGTTGAACCCTAGAAGTGATCTGATGGGCATTTAAGAGGATGTGAAAGTTGCGTGTCTCGAGGGGCAAAATTACAGAAGGACAATAAGAGGATTTTACCTCGGTAGGAAGAAAGTCAGGCCGAACACCTGAGTCAGACCGATCAGAATGTAAGTGCGGGCCGACAAAATTTCTCCTTCAAAAGATCGGCTATCAGTTCATCAAACCGTACCACTCTTATATAGATCCCGGCACCAACTTGTATGACTCGTTGGAACCGAGAACTAGGGGACAGATGTTGATGGTGTTTTTAGGTCCTATGTTATTTAAGGAGTACGACAGGGGTAAAAAGGTAATTCCCTTCTCGGTCGAAATCATTAATGCCGACCCGACCACATGAGTGTTATAAAGCCAACAGGTAGAGACCGAACACATAATGATAGGTGACCGACCACTTTGGTTCGGATGACCGAGCATTATCAGATCGGTAGCAGCACTCTCAGCTCAAAGGACCATCATGACCGACCTCATAAAGACCGAGCATATGACGAGACATGCTCCAGAAGATAAGATATCCTATTCTTACGGATAAAATGACAAGTTGTCCTATTTTCATAGGGTAAACTGATAAGTTAGTGTCCTAGTAGAATAAATGAAGTGAAGGTAGTTTCTGACTAGGAATCCTTATGGGAAAAAGAAAATTGTCTCAACTAGGAAATTCTTGTAGGAGAAGGAATCTAATTTCTACACTATTATAAATAGGAGGGTAGAGTGTGCGTAAGGGGCATCAAAATCAATATCAAGATCATTACGATCGGACTTGTAAACACAAGAGATATCAGAGAAGCATATCTCAGTAATAAAAGTATCATTCGTTTTGTGCCCGTGGACGTAGGCTGGATCTGATCAGCCGAACCACGTTAAATCTCCTTGTTGATTGGTGTATTTATCTGTCTTTTGCTAAATTTGCTTTTGGTTCCCCCTTAACCGAACAAATTCACTATTGAGGGAGGATTGTCTCGGGAGTAATATTCTCATATTGCCCTGAGACCAAAATCAGCCGTCAACATAAATATTTATCTATATTGACTCTTTGTGATTGATGGTGAGGAATGCCCATTGTTTTGTATCAAAATACTGTTGAATCAATGAGTAGCCATTAGAGCACATAAATCATATTTTTGATGAATAGCAGAGGAAGACAGAAACTGGGATTGATGGTACTTGAATATTACAACAGAAAGCAGTAACATGCTGCTTATTGCTATCCTTCTTATTGAGCTAAGTCACTAGGAAGTACACATAAGTCTTATTCTTTTAATCCTAGGAACTGTTTTCGGTATGTGGATACTTAGAACAGAGAGAGCAGGGAAACTCCAAATTTTTCTTTGGCATCTTTGTCAAATGCATCATCTCCCAGATACATATGGATGTAGGCCCTGCAGAGGAGTTCACTCTGAACATTGCTCACCACTTGGTCCATGACTGCATCCATCAACCAAAAATCTCTTTAATTTCTAAATTGAGTGCATACGTAACATCTACAAGCATTGCTTTTATCTTTTTATCTCACCTTTGGCTTTAAGGGTGTATCCTGGAAGGCGCGAAATCTCAATTACAGAGCCAGATGTTAGCTTGATGTCATCCGATGCTTGCCCCATCACCCTATAATCAACTCAAAAGGTCAAAATTTCAGGTAATAATGTCTCACTTATAGCTAAGTGAAAAATAGGCATATGTAGTGGCTGTGAAAGGACTATAGGGGTTACTTGTTTGCGAGCTCATCGTTTTTCATCCCACCAGTGAGTTTTTTAATGGATGCTCCAAGGCCCTCATCAAAATTCTTTCTGACCATGCTCATTGTGAGGTTAGAGAATACAATTACCATCCTCACTGTCATCCCCACATCGCTGTCAATTACCGCCTGATACATTTCCTTTGTGGCTTTTGCTGGTGCTTTCCCAATCTTTGACCTTAGAAGATCTTTCAGCTTCTCATTATCTGCATACATTCCTGCAAAATGAAGAATGATAAGGCTAGTTAAGTTCAAGATCTGGTTTAAATCTTAAATTGATCCAGTCTTCGAGTTATGATAAACCTGGTGACATTCTGAAAAATTTATGATTCGGTGTTAAATAAGCAATGCTTAAGACAAAATCTTGTTACTTAATGCTTTTCATGTTTGCAGCTGATATTACATTTCTGCAAGTAAGAGCAATCTCTTAGCTTTTTTTTGCAACACTCATCATATTGTTTTGGAGATTTTTGCACGTGCATATGAGCTGATATTATTTTGCATTTGACGCATGTGATGTACCTAAGTTGACATGGATAAAAATCATTAAAAAAGTTGTAGCTTTTACCCAGCCTAATGAAATAATGATTTCGGATATAATACAATAGTGTCATAAAATTTATGTAGCGGAATGGATGAAAGGTTTTGTTTGGTTTGGTGAAGTATGTAATGCTGTAAAATCTAAAAGTATAGTAGGCAAAGGATTGAACAAAAGTAACTGAAATCTTGATATACATATATATAGAACATTACCAAAGCCATAAATCTTGATGCCCATGCCAAGCATTGACTTCTTCCTCAAACCAACACAGTTCAGTTGCTTCCCATCCTCCAGCTTAACAGGAAATGAAACACCAGTTTTGGATTCAACCTCAACTGCTATTTCCCCCTCCTTAGGCACCTCATTACCGGCTTCTTTCGTGGATTTTCCCAGCTCTTCTTGTACTTTCTCAACACTTTGCTCTACAGCAACCTTAATTCCATTCTCACAGATCACCTTCTCTTTAGCCAAGACCCCATTAGCAGCAGCAGGCTTTTCAAGAACAAGTGCCTCCTCAGCCTTGGCAATCACATTCTCAACAGCAGTTGTTGCCATTCTTTTTTCAACTAACAGAGAGAATGAAGATGTTGAGTGTTTGTAGTGTTGGCAAATGTAAGGACATTGCATGGCTTTATATAGGGAAAACGTGGTGAAGAAAGATGAAATGAGCATTAAATTGTCATGATATTGAGTCTGTAATTGGCCTACCTTGGTATCAGCATTAGATAAGGAAATTGAATGATGATAATCTCTAAATTGATTTTGCTTGCCTTGTCAAATGTCTACTATGTATGTAATTCACACATATCAAGAGCTCCAAAAATTCTTTTATGTAATTATAATACCACGTCACTCATATTACAATTAAAAAAACATTATCATGCGTGCTTAAAAAAAAAAAAACTAAATAAATGATAATTTTGTTTAACACATCTCTCAAATATTATTTAATTATCGATTAATTGTATCACATCACTCATATAATATTGGTAAGAAAAAATTACTTCAATTGCTCACTTTTGATTGCTCTTTACTACTGTTTTATGCAATCCTTGAATTGCTCAATCTTTAACCATGACTGAATTATTAATTATCAATCGCGAAGTAATCATTTGAATTATATAAGTTTAAACTTGTTTCTAACATGCAAGGCAGGTTGGTAAATTTTGTATTGATATCATGTTGATACTTCACTTCAAAGTTTAAACTTATGAAATAATGTTCACAAATCATATGTATAAATACCCTAAAGATAAATCAATTGATTTCACTTCTTGTAGATAGTATATATATTTTCCAAATTAATTATTAAACAAATATAATTATGTATCTCAAAAAATAAAAATCAGCAAATCAAATGAGACCACGTGTCACCGTCGTTAGTGGTAGCCGATGATATCAAACGACAAATTTACGAATTGTCGAATATGCCATTGAACTCCATTTTTTTTTTTTGAGATATACGCAATAATAATATCGCTTTATGAACGGCGCACGTCAGAGGCCCGACAACACAAATTCACAATCAAACTCACAAAAAAAGGAAGTGTCGAGATACCAAACTATAAATTAATTTATACTCTCAATATAATATTTATAAATTATTTTATACTCTCTGATATAGTAACTTCATTTGGGCTTCCTAAGAGTTCAAGCCCATGGGACAACAGTTCCAGCTTCTGTTCTTTCCATTGGGCCTAGGAGACTTCCCAATTTATTAAATTTAAAAATAAAAATAATAATTAAAAAAAGAACAAACAGAGGTGCGGTGATCGTAGCCGTAGGGGTTTTTGGTGCCAGCAGTAGAAGAAGAAGAAAGCTTCCGCCATGAAAGAGGGACAAAGCAGGAAACGCAAAAGAAGAAGAAGGCACAATAACAATAGTAAGCCTCAAAATCAAGAATCGTCTCATTCTAACAACACAACAACTGCAAAAAAGTATAAAAAGGAAACAGTTAAAGTCAATAAACAAGATGAGCATCATCATCAAACTTTTGCTTCGGAAAAACGACCAAAACCCTCCAGCTTCCTCGACAAGGTCTCTCTTTCTCTCACTCTCACTCTCTCTAGTATGAAATGTTTTTACGTAATTTTTGGATAATTTTGAGACATTGTTTTGTGAATGTGCAGATGCGAGCTAGGTTATCTGGAGGCCACTTCAGGATGCTCAATGAAAAGCTTTACACTTGCAGGTAATATTTTACTTATTTTTAAAAAAAAAAAAAAAATTGAGAGGTTATTATACATTTTATTGTATTGGGTTTTGTTTATTGGAGGTTTTATTTATCTGGGTGTCTTAAGTATTATTAGCTCTTATACTTACTAAAGTTTTAGTTTTTGTTCTTTTCTTATTTTTCTCACCAGCCAAAATAAGTTATAAAGATTGTGTAATGCTTGAAATATATATTTTGTAGTGTGTGTGTGTGTGTGTTCTTTTAGATGCTGAATTTTGATTGTCAATATGAGTACAGTTTATGATTTCTTATCTCACTGGTCATGAGCTTTTTATTTTGGCATAGATGTTATTGTGGAATTTGGCAGTAGTATTAATTTTGAAGGCAATTCTGATTGTTTTTGCTTCTCTATGTCAGTGGACAAGAAGCATTGGATTACTTCAAAGAAAACCCATCATTATTTGATATGGTAACTTTTTTCTTGATTTTTTGAATTTCTCTCCACAAGAGTATATGCCCATGCTATCTCTTCTATTTAATATAATATAACTTGGTAATAGTATGGTAAGAAATTTTAGGTTAGAACTTAGATGAGTAGTGCTTATGTTCACATACAATGTTTAGATATAGCCTATGAATTATATAGGCCAGACTACCTTGATCCCGATATCTAGAAGTTATATAGTCCTTATTTACCTTATTTAGTAGCAGCAACTCACATCACATCTAGAACTTGAACCTTAGCATCAAAACTTATTAGACAACCCATGAATGATCTCAATGCCTTTGAATGTTACATAAGATATGACTATCAGTGTCCTATGCATATCATACATGTGTTTGAAATTCATATTATTCATTTACAAAGAAACGAAGTATTTGATGCTTTCCAATTTCATTAAAAAATAACTATATGAAAACATAGAGTTTAAAGTTCCAAAGTTTATCAAGGTGTAAAGTTCCAAACTTCCAATATAATTGCCTCAATTTTTCTTCCTTTTCCTTTGTTTCTTTTTTGGTCTTACCGAAGAAATTGCTTCAAGCAATGTTTTATGGTATTATCACTTGTTAATTGTTTATTTGGAGCATTGTTTTAACTTAGTTTACCTGCCAGTATCATTCGGGATATCAAGAGCAAATGTCGCATTGGCCTGAGCTGCCTGTTAATATCATCATAAAATGGCTAAAGGATCACAGCCCTTCTTTAGTTGTTGCTGATTTTGGCTGCGGTAATGTTTTTTTTCTGCATTCCATAAAATGCTGCTAATTGCAATGGTCAATTACCACATATTTCTTAGTAAGCCTCAATACTGTTTATGCTCTTTTAGTTGCTCTGTCAATGTAATCCTGCTATATTGTTTTTACAGGGGATGCACGCCTTGCAAAAAGTGTGAAGAATAAAGTCTTTTCTTTCGATCTTGTCTCAAATGATCCTTCAGTAATTGCTTGTGATATGTCAAATGTACGTTTTTCTTTCTTTTTCCTTTTCAAAGCTTTAATGATATGCGTAATTATTTGCATTTAGATATTAAACCAACAATTCAATTCATTAATCTTCATTCCTTCTTAGGGCTTAAGTAGTTGGTGAAATTGCCTACAAGCACTCAACAATAGCAACTATACCCAAGATTGGGTGAATTGGGTACTAAACACAATAATGCGGAATTAAAATTCTTTTAAATTTTAAGCTACATTTTTTTTGGAAATCGTTGGAAACCCCGCCGCCAAACCACCCCTTTCGGGCTTAAGCGGAGCAGGTAAAACCCCGACTGTCTCAGGCTCTTAAAAGAAACGCACTCGCTGGATTCGAACCCAAGACCTCAAGGTGAGATCCTGAGCCCTACACCACCAAGCCACGCCCCTTGAGGACAATTTTAAGCTACTTACTTAGTAGTTTTACCAATTAAGCTAAGAATATAACTTTCACAATTGATATAAACATGATTAAAATGCCGAAAGTAATTATCAATGTCAATTTCTCCAATAACAAATTTTACTATGTCATATGTAAATATAATGTAAAACTTGCACTAAATGAAAGAGTTAGGGATAGAGAAATTTAACATCATAATTTATAGTGGTTCGGCGTCAATACCTACGTCCACTACTCCAAGCCGCGCTTAAAGCTTTCCACAATGTAAAAGTGAATTCATATTTTACACCAAGAGTTTTCTGCGGTTCACTCCCAAACTGTTACAATAGAGGTCTTTGATCCAAGGCTCCTCTTAACCTTCCCTAAGGTTTTCTTCCAAGGCTCCCCAACCTTTACAACAAGAGATTTTCTTACAAGGCTTCTCTTAAATCTTTTACACAATTTCACCCTTTTGAGTATTCTCACTCACACAAAGGATTTCCACAATCTCAATTGTTTGATATAAAAAGTTTTACAAACACAACTTGGGTACTCACAGGAGATAAAGAAAATTTAAGTGTAAGTGTTTACCAAAGTAAATTCAAGCTCACTATATGATGATGAATATGTAGTGTATGGGCTTTTTAAGATGAAGAGAGTGAATGATCAATAAGGTTTTGTTTCTCTCTTTGTTTGTGCTTTGAATAAATTATTTGAAGGTGTTAAAACTTAGCAAAAATGAAATGGGGACTCAATTTATAGAGAAAGAGAAAATTGTCCCAACTTCTGTCCTGAGACCGGTGTGCCGGTGTTAGGGATCGGTATGCCGGTCTGCCAATTCAAACGGCTATAAGAGTATGACCGTTGAGCATTTAAGCGCATGACTTACCGGATTACTGACCGGTAGGGGTGGCAATTTGGGTTATGATTCGTTTATTCGTTCGATTAGATTCACTTTAAAGAGAATACGGGTTTGGAAAAATGGATTCGTTTAATAAATGGGTTGATTCGATTCGATTCGTTTGTTAAACGATCAAATACGAATTTAAGCTCATTAATTCGTTTATTCATTAAGGATTCGTTTTATTATTTTATTTTAATTGTTACTGTTAATTTTCAATTAAGATTCGAGAAATTATAACTAATTACCATAAAAAAATATATTGTCGATATTTAGTGAGGTATTTTTAGTGAATATATTAATTACATATTTCATATATATATATATATTTATAAAAAATTAATGTAAATAAATTATGATAAATTATGTTATTGAATAATATTATGACTAAATGAATATTCGTATTCGATTCGTTTAATAAACGAATCGAATACGAATTCTGATATTAGGATTCGTTAATAAACGAATCGAATACGAATCCATCATATTTTGATTCGATTCGTTAAGGATTCGATACAAATTCGATTCGTTGATTCGTTTTGCCACCCCTACTGACCGGTATGGAGACCGGTATGGTTCAGATCGATTCCAGAGAGCATGTTCATTCCAGGTAGACAGGTATGGAGACCGGTGTAAGGTCTGGCCCAGTTCCAGTAATGGTGTTTTCAGAACATTGAGATCGGTGAGGTCTATCAGGGATCAGTAGATCGGTTCCAGTGCATAAATCTCAGGATTTGAAGTTTTAAACCATATGCACATGACTCTAATGCAATATATGAATGTGTATGAGTCCTATAAGCTTAGAGTACTTGAATTAACAACTCACTTACATTGAGAGCCCTAAGCTTTAAGAGTTCACTTGATTTCTTCATTTGAGTTACAATCTTCACATCCATGTTGCTTCGACATTTTTTTGTATAGTTTTGCGATTTCTTCGAAGTTGCGAGTGTTGCATCATCAAAATCAATCATCAAGTTCAATGGCACTTACAATCTCCCACTTTTTGATGATGACAACTTTTAAAACTTGTGAGCTTTAAGAGTCCAAAATTTGTCGTCAATATCGCTCCCCCTCACAAGTTTTATCTCATCTATGAATATCTCCTTTGCCATTAGCAAAAAGAGTGGAGAAGCAAAGATAATGTGCGAAGAAATATAAACCAACGTGTACAAACGGCATTTAGAAGTTTCTCCTCTTTTGCCAGAAAATCCAATGTTCATGTATAAATATTCATCAAAATCATTCAAGTTATACTAATATCCATGCATTTCATTATCAACCAAAAATTTATCAATGGCAAAGCATATCCGATGCAAATAATCCACAAGAATCACAAATGTCATAAATGTGCAATAAATCCAATGTGATACCAATTATGATTAAAATTACAATCAAAGTAAGAAATATAGGCGAATATTACACTTCTGCCTCAATTTTCAATTTTTGAGCATTTGAAATGATTCAAACAAATTATCACTTAACTCAATGAGTTTCATTAATGCTCAAATCATGCAATTAAAATCAAATAAGGAAAATCGTGTATAAGTTCATACAATTTAGCTCAAAATGCCCAATCAATAGCATGCTTCACAATTATGTCCAATTCATAGCAACAATTGAAGCATTTTCAAATAGGGTGGAGGAAACGGTACTAATGTTTTCGTAATCACAGATTTTACCTTTACAGTTGTCATCAAGTGACATCCACCATTCTTGAAACTAGTGAGAGAAGAGAATTTGAGTAGTGCTCCATTAAAATTGCAGCTTTCATTTGAGGAACCGTTTTCCTTGTTTTTCATCTTCTTCACCTATTCAAAGAAATTCACAAACTTTTTGGTACCCAAACTTTCTTGGGTCATTGACATTGGGGTTAAGTCTTAGTTCCTTTCGGCTTTCGGAACCCATGCATTCACTTTTTCCTTTTTGTATATGCAATCAAATATCTCATGTCATTTTCTATTGCATGTATGACATGAGACATTTGCATCACTAGTAATATGTGTATATGATGAGGTGGATGCCCTTACAAAATAATTTTTCAAGAACTTTTGTTTGATGTAAGGTTTGTATCCCAATCCTCCCTTATCAAATACACACATTTGGGAACCAAATAACATTTTAATCTCTTCTCACATAAAATAAATTTTGTTATAATATTATGTAAATCCACAATCTTTTTGTTCAATGCAACATTTTCATCCATCATAGATTTGCAATCACATGTAGTAGAACTAGATGGCATGCTCAAAATACTCTTTCCCAATTTCACATTTTCCTCCTTTAAGCATACAATCTATTTTTCATGAATTTCATTTTTCTCAACAATTGATGCATGAGCATTTAATAATGATGAATGTATCTTTTTGAGTAATTTATGCTTCTTTATTAACGAATCATATAAATCATGCAATTCATTAAAAGTGTCAAGTAATTCATCACATTCAAAGGGATCATGTACCTTTTCTTTATCACTCTCATCTAGTAGGTCATCATCATCAATAGCCATAAAGGCAAGATTTCTCGTTCCCTCTTCACTTTCTTCCTCGGATGAGCTAGTGTCGTTATCTCTCCAAGTTGCCTTTTTCTTGAATTTTCCCTTGAATTTCCTCATTGTGTAATCGGCAACTATATAATCCGGTTTCTCGCACTCAAAGCAAGTGATTTTTTTTATCCTTCTTGTACTTCCTTGGCCAATTGTCCTATTTCTTCTCATCAATCCAAAATTTTCTTTTTAACTTCTTGGATTTGAGGAATTTCTTGAAATTCTTTGTCAAATGTGCCAAGTCTTCATCACTATCATCCTCATCATTTGAGCTTTCACTATCATCTCTTCTCACAAATGATTTAAGGGCTATACACTTTTCATTTTTATCTTCTTCCCTTAAATCCTTCTCGATCTCCATCTCATACTCCAACAATTTGCCCACCAAATCATCCAATTTCAAAGTATTCATATTTATTATTAGATTCTTTGACGGTGGTGGTGCAATTCCTATATTCCTTGGGAAGAGACCTAAGGATCTTCTTGACTTGATCACTTGTACTAATGTTTTTCCTAAAACACTTGGTTGACCTCTAGAAATCATTTTGTCAACATCTTCACTGGCATCCATCTTAAAGCTATCCAACTCACACATGAACCGATTTATCTTGGATTCTTTAACTTGGCTAGTGCCCTCATTGACAATCTCCAAAGACTTCCATAATTCATAGGCATTGCTAAATTTCGAAAGTTTGTTGATCTGGCTCCGATCAATTGCGCAAAATAAGTGCTTGAGAGCCTTTGCATTGTTGGAGGCTTCCATGTAGTCCTCGTCGGTCCATTCGGATTGCGGTTTTGGAAATTCCATACTGTCGCTGTCTTTCTTCATTGGCATTTTTGGACCTTTGGTGACCACTTTGTATGATTGCACATCAACTTTAAGGAAATAGTTTTAACATCCTCAACTTCCAATGATTGTAGTCAGTTCCGGTGTAGATCGGAGGTCTATTTGTTGAAGCTCCCTCGACAAAGTTAGTTGTGTAACTTGTAGACGCCATTTGATATTTTCTCGGATGGTCAAATTCTTTGTGAGAAGTCCAAGCTCTGATACCAATTGAAATTGCCTACAAGCACTCAAACAATAGCAACTATACCCGGGGGGGGGGGGGGTAAAATTGAGTACTAAAAACAATAATATGGAATTAAATTCTTTTCAATTTTAAGCTACTTAGTTAGTAGCTTTACCATTAAGCTTATAATACAACTTTCACAATTTATATAAATAATGATTAAAATGCCGAAAATAATTATCAATGTCAATTTCACCAACAACAAGTTTTACTATGTCATATGTAAGTATAATGTAAAACTTGCACTAAATGAAAGAGTTAGGGATAGAGAAATTTAACATAATAATTTATAGTGGTTCGGCGTCAATGCCTACGTCCACTACTCCAAGCCGCGCTTAAAGCTTTCCACAATGTAAAAGTGAATTCATACTTTACACCAAGAGTTTTCTGCGGTTCACTCCCAAACTGTTACAATAGAGGTCTTTGATCCAAGGCTCCTTTTAACCTTCACTAAGGTTTTCTTCCAAGGCTCCCCAACCTTTACAACAAGAGATTTTCTTACAAGGCTTCTCTTAAATCTTTTACACAATTTCACCCTTTTGAGTATTCTCACTCACACAAAGGATTTCCACAACCTCAATTGTTTGATATAAAAAGTTTTACAAACACAACTTGGGTACTCACAGGAGATAAAGAAGATTTAAGTGTAAGTGTTTACCCAAGTAAATCCAAGCTCACTAAATTATGATGAAGATGTAGTGTATGAGCTTTTTAAGATGAAGAGAGTGAATGATCAAGAATGTTTTGTTTCTCTCTTTGTTTGTGCTTTGAATAAAATGTTGGAAGGTGTTAGAACTTAGCAAAAATGAAATGGGGACTCAAATTATAGAGAAAGAGAAAACAGTCCCATCTCTATTTCCTAAGATTGGTGTGCCGGTGTCAGGGGCCGGTGTGTCAGTTTGCCAATTCAAACGGGTATAAGAATATGACCGTTGAGTATTTAAGCGCATGACCTACCGGATTACTGACCGGTATGGTCAGCCCGGCTCTAGAGAGCATGTTCATTCTAGATAGACTGATGTAAGGTTTGGCCCGGTTCCAGTAACGGCATTTTCAGAACACTGAGACCAGTATGGAGACCGGTGAGGTCTATCAGGGACCGGTAGACCAGTTTCAGTGTATAAAACTCAGGATTTGAAGTTTAAAACCATATGCACATAACTCTAATGCAATATATGAATGTGTATAAGTTCTATGAGCTTATAGTATTTGAATTAACAACTCACTTACATTGAGAGCCCTAAGCTATAAGATTTCGCTTGATTTCTTCATTTGAGCTTCAGTTTTCACATACATGTTGCTTCGACATCTTTTTGTATAGTTTTGCGATTGCGTTAAAATTGCGAGTGTTGCATCATCAAAATCAATCATCAAATGCAATGGCGCTTACAGTTGGAGATAGTGCATTTCTGTTGTTGTTGAAGAAGGCAGAAGTCGCATTGCCAATGGATATAGTGTCTTAGTTTCTTTTTGTTGTATGTAGTAGCCAATATGCAAATAGTCTATTTTTGCCCGGCATGTTTAGCCACTGGTCTTTTGGGCTTAGGCTATAGTGACAACAGACATGCTATATATCAGTTGGCAGATGCAACTATTGATTATCACACCCATACAAGCACAAACCAGAAACTAGACTCATCCTTGTGCTCTGATATTATTATATTAATATACCTCATGATTTGGTTGTGTGGAACTGTGGATGGATGTATGTCAAACAATAGAAATGTCAGGTGCTAATTGCATTATTTCTGTGGCTTTCACTGGGTTCTTTGAAATGTTGTGATTGACAGTCAGGAATATGCTTTGGAACTCTCTTCTCTTTGGGGAGTATTGAAAGACTAGTTGTAAATGCCCTCACTTGTATTTTATTGTTTGTGCTCACTGGCAGATACCCCTCAACTCATCGTATGTAGACGTTGCTGTTTTCTGCCTTTCATTGATGGGGACTAACTTTCCCAGTTACCTTCAGGAAGCACAACGAGTTCTTAAGCCAAGGTTTGCTGGTCAGAATTATCTTTGAAATGTTTACGTCACCCTGTATTGATTAGTTTATTTTTTAATTTGCAATTCCGCTGATTATGGTGTATCATAGTGGCTGGCTTTTGATAGCAGAGGTGAAGAGCAGATTTGATCCAAATACTGGAGGAGCTGACCCAAATGAGTTCTCAAAGGCAGTTTGTGATCTAGGATTTGCCTCCCTGTCAAAGGTTAATTTATCTTGGTCGCATTTGCCTCTATTATTGATAACTTACTCATGCTAACTGATAAATATTACATGCAGGACTTTTCAAATAAGATGTTTATTATGTTTTACTTCAAGAAAAAGGTTAGTAGCTCATTGTAGATTAAAAAAAAAAGGTACTGTAATTCATGTGATGTCCATTGTTTCTGCTAAGGAAGTGCCATATAATTTGATACTCGTCAATTTGCATCTTTTTCTTTTGCAGGAGAAGCAGAACTCTAAGAGCAAGGAAATCAAATGGCCTGAGTTGAAACCTTGTTTGTACAAACGTCGCTGAAATTCAAGTCGAAATGTTCCTCGCTTGTTTCTTCTCTTGACAGAGTGATTCCCGTTACCAAGCTTCTAGTACACTGGCTATATATGTTGTAAGTTGAACAAAATTTAATCTAATAGTATAGAAAATTTTTAGATTACTTTTTTCACAAATAGTATCTGTTCAATTCAGTATGTATAATTTGCAAGATGCTA
>SKCR01019197.1:20000-47318 GCA_019454045.1 Zanthoxylum bungeanum | reverse complement strand
TCTTTGTTGGTCCAAATCCGACACATGAGCCGATTTGTAATTTTCCGAAACTTTTGGGGCCAAACTGTAATTTCAGAAACTTCAGGAGTCAATGGAATTTACCAGTGATGCTGACGTGGCAGACACATGGCTGCTGATGGGGCAAAAGTGGGACCGACTTACTGACGTGGCAACACATGGTTGTTGATTGTTCGATGACGTGGAGCTGACTGTACGCTTACGTGGCGTTGACTGAGCACTGATGCGTGGTGATGTGGCGCTAACGTGGCAGTTGGCATGTCATCTTCAACCTCCGGAGCGCGTGGAGACCCGTGTGGCGCTTGCGGCATCGTCAGAGGTCCGTTTGATCACCGGAAAACACCGTCGTGCTCGTCTCAACGTGAACAAGCTGATGGTATGCTCAAAATTGATTTTTGAGCACTTTTACGAAACTCGAATTTTCCAAATTGATTTTCGTTCTTCGACTTTACGACCCTAACGTGTAGCCAAAGCTCTTATGGCACTTGTTATGATTCTCTTATCATTGAAGAGTATTTATGAGGAAAAATAACTACTATTTTCGGATGCAGCTGGAGGGGGAGAATTGAAGAATCCAGCTTGCACGCATGCATCCCCAACAAGCTTGCATGCATTGTCGAAGCTACTTTCGGTGGAGTAGCAAATTTGTCAAAATTGGTAACCACCACATTAAATGCTTGTTGACATTTGAGCGATTGTTTTGGTTATAAATTGAGCTCTCATTTGAGAGTTCGAGTAATCCCAACAAGATCTTGAAAGCTCCAAGGCAGGAGAGCTTGGTAATTAGTGAGGTTTTTTGTAGTTTGTAATCTCTTGTAAATTTTATTCAAGTAATAATAGAAGTAGTTATTTTCCTCATAAACACCCTTTAATGATCCGAGAATCACAACATTGTGTTCTTCATATAAAACCGTAGTGACATGCCACATTTTAATATCAAGCTAACATCGTATGGATATATTAACTTTTGCGGCTTTTATCAACCATTCAAAATGCACTAACCATATATGGTTTCTCTCTTTATAAGATAACAATCATCTTTTGTTGATTGAGCCTTTCACTGGAGAACAGTGGAGGATTTCTACAATTATATAAGCATAGCATGCTCACCTGTGGTGATTTTACTCTTATTCCTTCTTTAGCAATTTCATTGCTGTGTATATTAATATGCTCACTGAATTTCATAACTATTTTGCTTTAATTGGGTCACAAAAAAAACACAATTAGGGTCTCGTTTCCTTCTATACTAAATTGATTTTAAAATATCTTGTTTCCTGTTTCCAGACTTTAACTTCACTCCAGATTCTAAATCATCTTGATATTCAAACTACAACTAGTCTATAGAAGTTTATCACTAGATTGTGCATGTGGCTAGAAAGAAAACTAAGTTATCTTTAGCTTTAGGGTCTGTTACTCGTGTTATAATATGGCTCATTGGCAACACTGATAAAGGTAGAAATCCGTATTGATGCCGCATTAGTGGTTGCCACCTAAAGGCATTTTTACCCCCTCAATCGCTCAGTTTTCCGAAAACGATCCCAACATTTGAATAGATCAGAAAATTAGGAGTCTGGTGGTGTAAACAATTCAACAAAATATCGGTTGTTGTTGCCGGATTTTAATGTAATATATCATATAATAAAAAGAATATATCATATTGTAAACATGCTATAAATATAATGTAAAATGATGATATGATATTTTATTACATTGATAATTTATTTTATAACATATGATCTTTAAAAACAATTGATTTATTACATTAATGTTCTAGGAACAAAATCCTATGCCATGTGTAAACCATTATTTTATATATAGAGAGAGAGAGACTGAGAGAGAGAGAGAGATAAATTTTCTCAGGTGCGGATGTCTGCACGAAATTTTTGTACGGACAAGCAAGAAAGTTTTTTTCCCGACGCGAGAAAGTATGTGCTCGCTTGTCTGCATGAAAATTTCGTGCGGAAGCCCGTATGAGAGAAGAACTATATACATATACACACACACACTAAAATAATACATTAACTTAAATTTTTTAAAATGTAAATCATTAAAAGAAAAAGAATTAACAACACCCTAAATATAAATAGATTTACAAATACATTATATATCATAAATAGACCAACTTGCGCCTAATGTCACCTTAATTTAAGTCCCATGTCAGATCTTACTATGGTTCAGAGGGGTATTATGGTATTTGTATATCAGAAGTGGACAAAAGTCAAGACATTTTGCCTATAATTGGGGTTTACTTCGGTATTTTTGAGTGTCTGAGAGGTTTGTAGGCAAGACTCCTAAAAGCATCGTCATCAATTTTCCCAAACTCAAGAGTTGCCGAATGCCGATGTAGTTTTCCCTATCTATAAACTAACTACCACCAAATCAATGAGTTCAACTACTCCATACATGCTACGCAAAAATAAAGGAGCAAAATGAAATAACCGACTTGAAGGGCAATAAATGACAACTATGTAGGTTTACTAACCTGCTAGGGGGATTACTATCTGCTTCTGTTACAACTTCAGGTTTGTCCCTGCAACTTTTGTTAGTACTGCTGGTATCGCTAGTGTAATGCCTCTGCATTGCACTTTGGGCCAATCGGAACAAGCTATCCCGTATACAGAGTCTTATTCTGAGATCCAACTGTTGTAAAACGAAGATTTGGTATATTCACTGAGTTCAAATTACTATAGAAAGAAACAAAATAGCTGAAAAATCAAGCATACCTGAGCAATTACATCTTGAAGGCGGTAAAGTATTGTGTCTGCCACTGGATTATTATCATCAGCCAAATAAATTGTATTGGAGTCATCTTGCTCTACAGGTGAATTTGGGTCAAAAGAGGGAACACTCAAGTCTTCAACTTCAAGATCATCTCCCTCAACAAGCTGAATTTGGTTTTCTTGGAACCTCTGAGGGTTGGAATGATCTCTAGAGACTTGATGACTGAACTGCCGCTGCTGTTTCCGAATGGCAAGCATTGCCTGCATTTGTTGCCTCCTCCTCAGTTTTTCAATTTTTTCTTGAGGTGTCATAGTGGGTTTTGCAGGAGCAGCTACTGACTTGTTTAGATTTGCTTTACCTGGAGAAATATCATACCAAGGGGACAAACTTTGGTGTTTAAATTTGCCAGACTGCATGTGGGACAGCACAGGCATAGCAGGATATGGATTTGTAAGATTCCCATATGCAGAAGGGGTCACAAATGAATTGGTCTGCTGGTACTGCAAAGTCTCAGATTTTGGAAGCTGCCTCTGTTGACTAAGAGCTGAAGAGGGTGAAGACTGTAACACGGGCTGAGCCGAATGGTTCTCATATGGGCTTCCAGTCAGAGAGCAGGTCCCACACATATCTTGCAAGAACTTTCCCTCACTATTCTCTTCCAACTTTCTCCTACCTCTCAATTGATTCTTCTGTTTGTATCCCTGTACAAACCCAAAAAGAGGGGGGGAAATGAGCCAAATTTGGAGAAGGAATAAAAATTTAACTTGTAGATCTTGCATGTCTAAGAGATCCTTTTGCCATAGATTTTTAGCAAAAGATGTTCTGAATATTATGTCCATAATTAGCTAAAACATCTTCAGCACACCACCAGTTTCTAGCCCCCAATGGGTGTGGCTTGATGGCAAAGGGTTTAGGACTTGGTCACCAGGTCCTGAGTTCGGGTACAGGGGGTGCATTTCTTGTAAGAGCCTGGGGCAGCCGGGGTTTTACCTGCTCCGCTTAAGTTCGGGTCGGGTGGTTTGGCGGCGAGGTTTCCAATGTTTCCAAAAAAAAAACAAAAACAAAAAACAACACCAGTTTCTACCATCAGACTGCAATCATACATCAAAATCTTCAAGGAGATGCATACTCGAGCAAAAAGATTAGTAATATGAGGCAAATACAAACAAGTCATCTGATGGAAAAAATTCAAGGATCCAGAAATTCTCAGAAGTGAATCTTTTGCAAGTTTTAGTGAATTATGTTAAACAGGCAAGTCTTTTTTCCTGTGAAAACAGAAGAAAATCATAGGTAATCTAACATCACAGTCTGAATAAGAGACCATTCCATTATGTGTAAAAAATTTCTAAAGATGAGCTCTTCCAAAATAAGAAATTAGATACTTTGTAAAGATCTTCACACATAAGCCAAACTCTACCACATGCTATCTCCTTTAAAGAGTGCTTGGAACTTAAGCCGAACCTTGGATAAAAATTAATCCTTCAATAAAATTATAGTGAAAATGCTAAATGGTGGAATAACTCTAGGCTGCGGAAACTATACAAGAAAAACAAAGTAGCACCAATAGGAAAAGTATAGAGGAACTTCTTAAGTTTGAATTAAAAAAAAAAAAAAAAAAAACAGAAAATTGATCTAAAGAAAATGGACCAAACAAAGTTTAAGATTCCCAGATCATAGCCCCCATTAAATAGGATGTTTATCATCATCAAATGCTCTGCCTCTGCAATCTCCCTCCATCCACAAATACCACATCAAAGTAGGCAACTCTACTATGCCAATGATCTCATGCCTTGCCCCCCCCTACCTTCCCGTTTTAAATTTCCCAATATCACATAAATAACAGAGAATAAAGGACATACAATTGTGCAACGAAGGAGCGATGGCCCAGAAAATCTTTGAGTAATGCTACATATCCCGAAAGTTATCCCATGAACATCTTGGAATAACTTTTGGGATATATCACATCACTCTTTATCTTACACATAAAGCACTAACTGGTCAGAAATTGTTACTCCTTCAAATCCCCACACTTTGTCCATAAAAAAGAAGAGATATTGGTAGTAACCCTCTCAGTCTAAACCCTTTCCATAGCAATACCATGATAGTTAGCACCTCAGATGGCTGTGTCATGTTTTTAGCTAGGGCCTAGGAGTTTAAAGGTATGCAAACCAGGATGGCCCAATGCTAATATAACACTGTCCAATCAGCATTTCTTTGACATGACTTGATGTGACCTGTGTTTGGTACAAACATGTCTTCAGAATCAAGGCGGAGCTGGGTGGTCAGGTCTGCACTTGACATGCTCCCCTAGAATGGAATGATATGAAGCTCTGGTAGAAAGAGAAGAGAAAAGCGAGTTTAAGGGTCCAAGTATGAAGCCCTCATCATTTTGAATTAGAAGTAGTGGGTCTATCAAGTAATCAAATGAACATTTCACCTCTCATAAACCCAACTTATTAGGTGTTTAAAGGATAAACTCACGAAATTTTTTCTGTAAGTATCCACAGCATCCACCAGTTTTTTTACACAAAAACTCGGCCATATCTACCATGCATAGACTCCAATGTTACATTACAAGTTTTTTTTGAGCTTCACAAGTTTTTCGTTGCATTCCCAGCTTTTCTATCACGTTTTGCAACAAAAAACTTGTGGCAGAAAAGTTAGGTCTGTAAAGAAAAACTAGTGAAGTGCACCATAAAACTTTGAATATTAACAATGCGGTGTGACGTTGGAGTCAATGCATAGTAGACTATTCCTTAAAACTCTGACCAACTCTGTTAAAATTATATAAGATTTTCCACCTCAATAAAACTGTCCAAATTTGAGCATCATTCAACTCTCTTATATTTGTCAAAAAAAAATTTACATAATGCTCTAAAATACTAGCATAATGTTCATTAACCTGTGCCTGCACGTCCACGGACTTCAGAAAATAGCCTAACACAAAAGTGCAAATATTATTCGTGGAGTTCTCCTGCCACTTGTCCAACAATGAATGCAAAATTTGACCAACTCTGTTAAAATTATATAAGATTCTCTACCTCAATAAAACTGTCCAAATTTGAGCATCATTCAACTCTCTTATATTTGCCAAAAAAAAATTTACATAATGCTCTAAAATACTAGCATAATGTTCATTAACCTGCTTGAACCTGTGCCTGCACGTCCACGGACTTCAGAAAATAGCCTAACACAAAAGTGCAAATATTATTCGTGGAGTTCTCCTGCCACTTGTCCAACAATGAATGCAAAATTTGACATAAAATTAGAAAGTTACATATGTTATCTTGCTTTCTTCTCTTGGTACATTAAACACACACAACAATCATCATCAAAATCTGTTTTGTTAGATAATGGAAAAAAGTCTTCAATTCACTCTAGGGCCTTTATATAGGCAATACATGAAACTAAAATAGGAAGGAAATATTATTAATAAGGATATATAATAAAGTCATAAATCTTAGAGATACTAAAATCATAACTTGGAGATTATTTCCATAATAAAGAGATATTATTTATTTAACATCCCCTCAAACTCAAGCTGGTGAGGAAAGAACAAGTTTGAGGTTGCATCTTAAAATCAAAGATCGGAGTCTTGAAACTTGGAGATAATTGATGACCTTTAACCTATGAAGCCCGAAGGGGGAGTTGAAGTCTGAATGGAGCCGAAACTCGAAGTGAGAGTCGAAGCCCAAAGGGAGCCGAAGCGCGAAAGGAGAGTGAAACCCGAGAGGGAACCAAAGCCCGAGAAGGAGCCGAAGCCCTAAAGGGGAGTTTTCTTAAAAAAAAAATTAGCTAATGAACCAGAACAATACCCGTATCTGAAACCTCGTCCGCTGACCCGAACCGAACTTGCTCCTCAGTCGTCCAAGTCAGCCCCTGTTTCTTCTCGTAATACTGAGTCCCCACAAAATCCAGAAACGGTGTCAAAAGCGAAGCCATCATAGTGAAGAACCCGAAAAAAAGGGAACTTGGACCAGGGGAATTCGGGCAAACACGAGTCATCCATAGCATCGAACCCTCCAGACAACATATGAACAAAACCGATAGCCAAAATTACACCAGCCACAAAAGCTTTAGCGGCAACGAATAGAATGCCATCGGTTTTCAAGAATCGACGACGCCTTCCAAATAATGGAATGGCGATTCCGACAAATCCAGCGATGGGGATGGAAGCTATTGCAACAAATTTGAGATTAAACGCCGCCGCATCATCACAGCACGCTTCAAGGTCCTTGGATTCGCAACTTGACTCCATCATTGATTCAGAGATTATTTGCAATAGTGAAGCAGAAAAAGCTTTCGTTTTTGATCTAAAATGACCAAAAAAACACAATTCTCAAATATCCTCAATGAATAACATGGGATAGAGAAAGGGGGTTTTTGTTTTTGAAAATTAGCATCGAAGATGGTGATAGGGGTTAATTAAGCAATCACATGAATCATATGCATGTATGAACATGAGAGATAAATTAGAAAAATTGAAGAAAGAGCAAAGACAAATGAAATGACAGTGGTGTGATGAGAGACATGAACATGCAATTGTTGTTAGGTTTTGATTTTGTAGTGATTGCTAGTAGTGGTTATGGGCTAGTAAGATCGTTGGGGTAGGATGGCCAATGGTGATGCAGTTGGTTGTGGTGGCCTAGTAGTTGTGTAGTTGTGTTGAGTGATAGATTGTGGTGGGTGAATGTGGTAAGGTGGCGATGTGGCGCGTGAGGTTCACGTACCGATGGTGGTCGTGATCCCCACGAGCCGATGAGAACAAAAAGAATGAAACTAGAAAAGTCGTAACCTAATATCTGATACTATGTTAGGTCTTGAATTCACTCTATATTATATTTACAATGATAGTGGTCTTTATATAGGTAATACATAAAACTAAAATAGGAATGAAATATTACTAATAAGGATATATGATAAAGTCACAAATCTTTGGGATTCTAGAATCATATCTTGGAGATTGTATCCATAATAAAGAGATATTATTTCCTTAACATGTTTCATAGCAATATGGCTAAGAATTCTATTTTTAAATGAAGAATCATAAGTTTCACAAAAAATCATGATGGATAGTTGACTAATTTAGTCAGGTTAACAACAACAATATACACAGTATGAGTTCAGATTAAGTTCATAACGTTTGGAAGTCACAATCGAGGAAATAGAATATCTTGACTACCATTCTCTCACGTATTTCTATTGATTTGGATTTCTACAGGCATCAGGCATGGTAATCTGATGTCCTGCTCCTTTTTAAGTTTTTGCCATTCTCCACTCAAATACTGATGAGTAGATGATTAAAAAACTCATAATATGTTCACATCCACGACAGAATAATAATAAATAAATTTCCTCAAGTTTTCCAGGTACCCCTGACTTCTAGATCTCTGCATGTCTATGAGTTAAATGGAAGATTTATCAAAACAAAATATTTCTCCACTGTCAGCTTAGTAATCTTCTAAGATCTCACAAAACAATCATAGGCTAGACGACTTTCAACCAATAGACCACAAAAACATTCCATGGCTAATTTAAATATAAGTGAGATCGAAGTACCTTAGTGGCAGAATTTTCAGGAGTCACAATATGTTCAGCTACTAGGCCAGACTTTGATGCAGTGGTATTTTTCTTGGTACCCAAATTTGTCTGCAAAAACAAAATAAGTTTTTTGAAACTTAGATTGGTTCATTCATTCAAGTTAAAACAAAAAATATATTAAGAAACTATGACCTTGGAAAATGAATAATTACCTGCTCCTTCTCGAATGACTTAATTTTACCCCCAGCATATTCTACAATATCCAAGGTTGAATGTGTTCTCTGGAGTTCATGAGCAGGATTATTCACTTTCCCATGGCTGAGGGTTAATAACTTGTCATGTTGTTGCTCAATTTCTGATTTCACTTCAACATGTTCAGATGTATTCTTCAGTGCTCCTAAGTCCAAACTCGGAGAGTCCTCAGATAAAGGAAAAGATTTTACGGGGCTGATAGTGACATCTTTAGAAGAAGACCATAGCTCATCAGCAGTCTCAAGACTTGCATTGCCAAATATGGGTCATCATTGCTGCAAAATATCACTTGTGAGGATATTAAGTCAGAAGGATATCATTGAGAACATTCTTGAAAATAAGAACAAAAATGTAATAAAATTTGAAAAAACTTCAAGAATCACAGAAGCTCAAGATATACCAACAAAGTTGGTACACATCAAAGTACGGATCCGTTTCTCTCACAAGGATTAACTATTAGGGGGTATGAGAGGGATTGGCTTTAAATGACAGTATAAACTATCCAAAATCATGGTTTTTTGTCATTTTCTCCAATAGAGAGAGAGAGAGGAGTAACAAAACCAAATCCATTAGGTGGGGTCGGCCACATGATCTTTTTACGTTTGTTGGTACACATCTTCATTTCCCTCACGAGGATAAAATATTAGGGTATGTGAGTGACTGGCTTCAAATGGCATTATAAACCATCCAAAATCATGGTTTTTTTTTTGTCACACTCTCCAATATAGAGACAGAGTAACATAACCAAACAAAGCCCTTTTCCATTAGGTGGGGTCGGCTGTATAGATCTGTTGACGCTATTGTGCTATGGTTTCAGTCAATGTCTACTTTCATTGAGGCAAAAAGAATGATACAGAGATTGTGCATTACCTGAAAATTTGATCAAGGTCATCAAAGCTTCCGATGTTAGCCCAGGTGTAGTCGACAAAATCACTTTGGTCTTCAATTCCTTCTGGATTTTCGAAACTTTCAAGATCTTTATCAAGTTCAGCTTTCATGGCTGTTAAAAGTATTTAGTTATTATCAGTATTGATAATCAATTAATCATCAACCTACGGTCTATTCCAGTAAATGTTCATACCACTACTTGTGGAATTTGACTTGGCAATTTCAGTTTTGGCAGCATTATTAGATAAAGATTGATCAGACCATGAGCCCATGCCAAATCCTAAGGCCGAATTGGAACTGCTCTCCATCTTTCCGCCATTAAAATCTATTTTAGCCCCCGCCGTCTTCCTCTCAGCATGCCTAATGGCTGTAGCTTCTTGACTCCTCCATTCTTTCTGGTTTCGATCATCTTCGATCTCACCCCATATTATGTTTCTAAGCTGAAAATGAAGTGTCAATGTTTCAGCAAGACACATAAAAATAACAGTAACTGCCATTGAAAAAGAATAAACAGAAGCCAATTCATTTCCTCAGCTCAATTCCATCCTCGTATAATCTCAAAACGCTAAAACCAATATAAAAAATTACGAAAATGAAACAATAATTAACTAATTTTATTAAAAAGAAGTGTCACCTCTTCGTCGTTCCAGTCAACATAGCTAAGAATCCGGCAAAAAAACACAGATACAGAACCTAACTTGTATGGTATTGCTCCAGTTCCACACATCGCCAATTTTTTCTCGAGGAAATAAAAAGGAAAATAAGAGAGAAACTAAAATAAAAAACTGAGATTGTCCAATTAAGCATCGATACGACTAAACAAATGATCCAAAACACTTTCTTTATCAAAAAATGAATAATAAATTAAAGGCAAAAATGTAAATCTGACCCTCTAACTTTCATGTTTTATCAATTCAGTCCTCTAACTTTCAGTTTTGTCAATTCAGTCTTCTAACTTTCAATTTTTATCAATTCAAGGCTCAGTTATAAATTTACCGTTATTACTGCCAAAAACACCATTTTCATTTTTTTTTTTTTTTTTTGAATTTAAAAAAAAAATCTAAAAAAAATCTTTAAAAAAAAAAAGAAAAAAAAGGGGGAACTCAATCCCTTCTCTGATCAGAGAAGGGGTACTCGATTTCCCCTTCTCTGATCGTCAGAGAAGGGGATCTGATCAGAGAAGGGGATCAAGTTCCCCTTCTTTCTTTTTTTTCTTTTTTTTTTTGATTTTTTTAGATTCTTTTTTTTTTAAAAAAAAAATTCCGAAAAAAAAAATAAATAATAAATAAATGAAAACGGTGTTTTTGGCAGTAATAACGGTAAATTTGTAACGGAGTCTTAAATTGACAAAAATTGAAAGTTAGAGGACTGAATTGACAAAACTGAAAGTTAGAGGACTGAATTGACAAAACATGAAAGTTAGAGGGTCATTTTTACATTTTTGCCTAAATTAAACTTTCAAAATTACACATCGAGTTTTCCAGAATAGTGGGACCCGCTACACGTGAGATTCACGTGGGACTGGTTGCCTTGTGGACAGAATGGTGGTGAAGGTTGCGCCACGTGGCACGTGTGTATCTGAATTTGTGGTTAGGAAAATTGAAGAGTTGAGGAGGAGATCTAAAGACGAAATTCTGGAACGTGATTGGTTAGGTCGTTTAGTATTGAATTTTTCTTCATTTCGAAAGTGGATTTGATTGGGTTTTACTTGTTATTGGTTAATTCTAGTTTGACCCCCAAAGTTTTCACTTTATGTTATTTTCCCTCTTTTATTTCATTTTTCACCATTTTCCTTGTCAACTCTACTGTTAAATAAGGATGGCAAAAATCTATGCGGTAATGGGGTTATGAGGGTCCGATATATTAGGTATAGGTAAGAACATAATTTTTCATACTCGTTGGTTGAGTGGATTGGGTATTAGTATTGGAATCCCCGTTAAAATATAGGTAAAATCCTCGTATGAACGAGGACCTGCACGGGGACCTGTTACGTTAGGGACAAGTAAGAGGATAATTTTTATATTCGTTGATTGAACGTGACAGATACAGATATTAACGTCACTATATCCGACTCGTTATCATCCATACTGTTAAATAATGTTAAGAATATGTCAATGATTGTTACTACTTAATCCACGATTATTTGTCAAATGTAGGCGGATGGTGTTATGGTTGGTGCTCTGAGCGCCAATTTTATTATTATTTCCATGTAAATACTAATGTAACGTTTTATTATGAATAAAATGAACAGTTTCTTTTATATAACTTCTTCTTTAATATGGTAAAGACGTAATTGACCTTAGAATGATTAGTTATGATACTGTTGCAAAAACGTCGCAACTGACATTGAGTTGTATCATGACGTTGTCATTCTTAGACAGTTCCCGGTCAAGGTTTACACTACTTGGTCAGTAAAGTAAATCCGTTGAGACTGGTACATGTCGTATATTGGAATCTTGGATTCCGATGGTTTCTCAATGAACCATGAGTCTTGGAGACTCGTACAGACGTGTAGGTGTTTATAGCGGATAAACATTGAACGAGTCACCGAAGATTCTTAATGGATGGTACACCAACATCAATAAGAATCTTCTCGGGTTGAGTGAGTATAGTGATTCTTTGACTTGAGATACCACTGTGGATATCTGAGTTATCCTCCACACTTAGATGGCAGTCATGTCACCGATCTATTAAGATCAGACCTCCACTTGTTCGTTGGGTGTGGACTGATGCTCAGGATATCTTGTGTGTATCAAGATATGATCTGTCAGCTCTGTGTACAGAGTATAGGTATTCAATATGGAATTAGCAATCTGTTAAATCCATGGGCCCGTGGTACACTGTAGAAATTAGTTCTAAGTGTTATTTGAGGAATTGCTAATAGAAACGTCGATGTGATTATATCTATAGAGATTTGACGTTTGTATCTGTATCTCTGGATTAATCTGGATACCTGTGACGGATGGATTATACATATGCAGTGACCTCGACCTGTATGATTCAGTGAGTTTATCTGTGTTCGTCATAATTTACGGGTGGGTAAATTATGGACACGAAATTTGATTTCGTGACAAATATGTCTGAATCTAGAGAGTCTCACTGATGAAGTTTACTCGTAGAGCACTAGGGCAACTGTTATGAATAATACTGATTATTTATAACTCGTTTAATGGTTCAACGGAAAATACATGCAATCGGGACTTATCAGTCATTTCCAATATTAATGTGTATTTTATTTAATACTTGATTTTATTAAATACACATTAATAAAATATCAAATTGTGATATTTGACTTATATCATTAATATATGTATTTGAGATATTTATTGTAAATATAATACATATATTTAAGATATTTAATTTATTATTTAATTATTTAATTGTTAAATAATTAAATTAATTTATAAAATAAATATCTTTAAGTAATTATGTTAACTTTATGAAGTTGGAAATGACATGATTTAATTGGAACACGTTTTTATCACTTTATTAAAGTTAAAGTGTTGCCTTTATTAAACTAATATGTGTGCCAATTAAATAAAACAAAAATAAATTAGTTATTTTTTGTTTAATGCTTGGATAATTCGGCAATTGAGGGTTTTTGTATATCAAAAATTATTTTGATTGATCAAAGACTTAGACAAGCTTTACAAAATATTTTACAAAGTAAGGTTGAGAGAAAAGCTTGAAGAAAAAGGAAATTCATCCACAAAGTCTTGAATTTGCAAGTAATTTCTAATTTTCTTCAATTAGGAAATTGTTTCCATGAGCCTAAGCTTCAATTTGTGATTCTTAGAATTTTCTCTAATCCTTAAGTATGTAATTTAATTGTGTTTAAAGCTTGTTGGATGTGATTAGCATGTGTGATTAATTATTGAGCTAATTAAGAGTAATTAAGCTTAATAAATTAATTAGAAAATTAAAGTTGACATTCTAGAGTTAATTAGCCATTCATAATTAGCCTAGAATTGTTCTTGATTAATTTCATGATGGTGAGAATTAATTGGTGTGGTAATTTGAAGATTAAAGTATTGAATTTTATTAATTTAGTGTAAATTGCCCAATTTGAGTGATTTGTGAAATTAGGATTCTTAACCCACTCAAAATTTGGGGCTTTTCATATATATGCTTTAATTTGATGTATATTTGATGCATGTAAAATTTGGTATTAATTGGATTTGATCTTGATGTGTTTTGAACAAATTGGGCCAAATTGAAATTAATTAAAATTTTGGGCTGTTTTGTAAATTCTGGAAAATTCTGGACAGTGGCGCAAATCTGAAAAAAGTTTTCTGGTTTTGTAGCAAACTTGAAAAAATTATTTTGGAATTAATTAAATATGTAATTGACATATTTGAAACTAAAATAATTAATTTGCAAAAGTTTGGGGTAATTTTGTAATTAAAATAAATATGATTTCTTGGGTTATATTTCATAATTTAAGTATTGGTTAATTAAATAATAAGTTTATTTATTGTTCCAAGAAAAAAAATTTGAAATCGGAGAAATCGTTTTTCCGCGTTCCGCTGCGCTAACCCTGTAATTCCCAATAAAACCGCAACAAAAATGGTATTAGAGTGAGTCTGATTTTGGAACCCCGATATATGATTATGCCTTGAAAATTCAATATTGACTTTAATATTGACTTTAATGCATGCTTGTACTTATTTAATTTGATTAAATAAATTAATACATCTTTAGCGGAAAATCTCTATTCAAAATAAGGTTTATAATTTAATATGTATTTGATGCATATTAATTAGGGGTGGCAAAACGAATCAACGAATCGAATTTGTATCGAATCCTAAACGAATCGAATCAAAATGTGATGGATTCGTATTCGATTTGTTTATTAACGAATCCTAATATCATGATTCGTATTCGATTCGTTTATTAAACGAATCGAATACAAATTTCGTTTATTCGTTTAGTTAATGATATTATTTAATAAAATATTTTACCACACCTGATTTACATTAATTCTTCATAAATATATACATATGAAATATGTAATTAATATAGTTACTAAAAAATACTTCACAAAATATCGAAAATATTATTTTTTCTTTGATAATTAGCTATAATTTCTCGAATCTTAATTGAAAATTAACAAGAACTAGTAAATAAAAATAATAAAACGAATCCTAAACGAATAAACGAATCAATGAGCTTAAATTCGCATTCGATTCGTTTAATAAACGAATCGAATCGAATTGACCCATTTATTAAACGAATCAATTTTTTCAAACCCGTATTCGCTTTAAAGCGAATCGAATCGAATGAATAAATGAATTCTGACCCAAATTGCCACCCCTAATATTAATTGGTCTATCTTGTCAATACCGCTTATCGGTAAATTTTCTACGACTATATCCAAGAACGTGCCAAAGCTGTGAGGATATGGCCGGTAGAAATTTATCTGTACCAGATATATTTGATATTAGGTGAATTCAAGCGAAAGCCCAATCCTGAACGTGCCAAAGCTGTCAGGGTTACGTAAGTATCTTGAATTCATCATTGACAAGTTTGACCTTGATACGCATCCTTGTGAACATGTCAAAGCTGTCACAACGAGAAACGACCAGGACCGAAAACCCAGGAGTCACTATTGAGTGATCGACAATGTGTTGTCTACCTAAATGAATATACGTAGGCGAGAACGTGCCAAAGCTGTGAGCTGAAATATATTCATGGGGTCCACCTTTCACTATTATGTTATGATTTGATTATCACATGTTTTGTATTTTGTTTGGGGATTACAGTATTGCATGAAATAGTGGGAGAGGCATTTTTAGATTAAAAATTCATGATCTAGTTAATGCTTTATGATATATTATGAAACTGTTATAATCTTTTATCTGTTTATTTACCGACCATTGGTTCGCTGTCTATTTGACAGATTTGCGATGGCGGCACATCCACCCAATCCTTTTGCACGTATGCTTGATACGAACAAACTGAAAGGCGCATAAAACTTTGCGGATTGGGATATGGACTTGAGGATTTTCCTCAATTCCTTGAAACTGGGGTATATTTTGGAATGTCCATTACCGCTTGCTATATCACCTGATGCATTACCTGAAGAACGTGAGACTTTCCAGCGATGTAAGGATGATGATTTAAGGGTTAAATCATTCATCTTGAGTTCTCTCTCTTCTGAGCTTAAGAAGACTTATTGGGAGATGCACGATGCATATAACATGATGACACAACTTCGTGAATCGTTCATGAACCAGGAACATGTCATTGTTCATAAAGTTTCGATGGAATTGTTCCATTCTAAACTTGATGAGGGGCAGTCTGTGAGCCCGCATGTGCTTCACTTGATCGAGTTGATCGAGCAGTTGAGGCGACAAGATGTCCCTCTGAATTAGACTCTTGGTCGTAGTGTCATTCTCGATTCACTCCCGGCTTCATATCGCCAGTTCGTCATATACTTCAACATGAATGGGATTCACTGTTCTTACCGTGAGTTACATAGGATACTTCTCACAGCAGATGAAGATTTAAGGAATGGAGTTCTGACTCGCCTTCCAAAACCCACTTCACTTTCCGCTTCTTCCCAATCCAAGTCGAAGGGGAAGAAGTCTAAAGGAAAGAAAAAGAAGGGTTTCAATATTTCTCCGCAGGGTAAGATGGCGAAGCCCAATAGAGCTTCTGAAGACAAGTGTCACCACTGCCAGAAAGTCGGGCACTGGAAACGTAACTGCCCAGACTATCTTTCGCAACTCAGGAATGAAAGAGCATCGACATCAGATACTTTTATTTTTCATATTATTGAGATCTCTTTGGCTTGTGAAACTATTACATCTAAATGGATTTTGGATTCTGCTTGTCCTATTCACATTTGAAATACGTTGCAGGTGCTGACGGGAAGTAGACGGCTGAAATCTGGGGAGATGCAGTTGCGGTTCGGGAGTGGCGACTCTCTGGATGCAGTTGCAGTGGGCATATGTGAGATTCCCTTACCCAGTGTGAGACTTTTGTTACATGACTGCTATTTTGTGCCAGGATGTGTGGTGAATATTATGTCCATTTTTGTATTAGATACTGAATGTTATAATGTAAATATTAAGAATCGTTCTTTGTATTTATATGATAGTTGTAATATTCAGATCATTTATTGTCCAAATGAGCATGGTCATTACATATTGCGTACCTCACAATATATCTTTAATATTGGAATAAATAAACGTAAACAATCTGATATAAATAATACTGAACTCTGGCACATGAGGTTAGGTCATATAGGCGTGAAACGCCTAACCCAATTGGTTAAGAATGGTTTGATACATGATCTCACCATTGAACCTTATCCAACTTGCAAATTTTGTATTTGGGGTAAAATGACCAAAGCATCATTTTCGGGTGTTGGACACCGAGCCACTGACTTGTTGGAGCTCGTACATTCTGATGTATGTGGTCCCTTAAGTCAAACTGCTCACAGTGGCTTTTCTTACTTCGTCACCTTTATCGATGATCTGTCACGGTACGGTTATGTCTATTTGATGAGACATAAATCGGAAACCTTTGAAAAGTTCAAGGAATTCCGAAATGAAGTTGAAAAACAAACTGGTCATTATATTAAATATCTTCGATCTGATCGAGGCGGTGAATATATGAGTGAATAGTTCACTGATTATTTAAAGGAGAATGAGATTCTCGCTCAATATACTACTCCCGGTACTCCGCAACATAATGGAGTATCTGAGAGGAGAAATCGGACTTTATTAGATATGGTCTGATCGATGTTGAGTTATACAGATTTACCCTATTATTTATGGGGTTATGCGTTTTTAACCGCCGCACATCTTTTAAACAAGATTCCTTCCAAGGCTGTTCCTAGGACTCCGTATGAGATAAGGACCGGTAGGAAATCAAATCTTAGTTATATTAAGATTTGGGGGGTCATGCTTATGTCAGGATGGCTCAGCAAGATAAGCTTTACCTCTCGAGGGCGGAAGTTTAGGTTTGTTGGATATCCTTTAAATACGAAAGGATATTTTTTCTATGATACCGAGCATCGAAATGTGTTCGTAGCTCGCTTCGTAAAATTCTAGAAATAGAATTTTTGGCTGAAGGTGGTGATCATAGACAGGTTGAACTTGATGAAGTACAACCTGGAACCAACGAACTAATGGAGGAACATGTAGTTCAATGAGGTGGAGAACCTTCAACACACACACTCCGTAGGTCATAAATGATATCTAGACCTCCTGAACGCTTGTATTTGATACAAGAAAAGAGTCTCGATATTCTCTTAGTTGAAAAGACTGACCATTTTTCCTATAGAGAATCGATGTTGGACATCGACTCTGTGAAGTGGCAAGACGCCATGAAATCCGAGATGGACTCTATGCATGAAAATCAAGTTTGGAACTTGGTTCCGCTTCCCGAAGGAATTGTTCTTATCGGTTGTAAATGGATTTACAAGAGGAAGCGAGGGCCCGATGGAAATGTTGAAATCTTTAAGGCCCGACTAGTAGCTAAAGGTTACTCGCAGCGACCTGGTGTCGACTATGATGAAACTTTTTTCTCCAGTTGCAATGCTTAAGTCCATCAGGATTTTGTTGTCAATTGCCGCGTATCATGATTACAAGATTTGGCAAATGGATGTCAAAACGGCTTTTCTAAATGGATTTCTTGATGAAGAAATCTATATGGAACAGCCGGAGGGTTTTGAATCCAGCGAAAACTCGGGCATGGTATGTAAGCTGAAGAAGTCCATTTATGGACTTAAACAGGCTTCACGAAGTTGGAATCTTCGATTCGACGAGATAATCAAATTGTCTGGTTTTCTCAAGAATTCAGAAGAATCCTTGTGTATCACAAGGCCAGTGGGAGTATGGTGGTATTTTTAATTCTCTTTGTTGACGACATCCTTATCATTGGGAATGATACTGGGATGATGCAAGACGTCAAAGCTTACCTCTGTAAGAATTTCTCTATGAAGAACCTGGGTGAAGCTTCTTATGCCTTGGGCATAAAACTCTATAGAGATAGAGAAATGAAGCTTATTGGGTTATCACAATCTACGTACATAGATAATATCTTAGAACGATATGATTTTGGTAACTGTAAGACATCAAACATACCGTTCAGACATGGCTTACATCTTTCGAAGAAGAAGTGTCCGCAAACAGAAGATGAGAAGATTAGAATGTCTAATCAACCTTATGTTTCATGTTTGGGCAACATCATATATGCTATGTTATGTACTATGCCTGATATCAGCTTCATAGTTAGTGTGACGAGCAGATATCAGTCCAATCCAGGAAATGACCATTGGATGGCCATTAAACATATCCTCAAGTATCTTAAAGGTACTAAGGATAAGTTTATAATTTATGGAGGAAACGAACTGCAAGTAAATGGGTATACGGATTCCGATTTTCCAATCGGATCCTGATGATAGAAAGTCTACATCAGGATTCGTGTTTACCCTTAACGGTGGTGTAGTTTGTTGGAAGAGTTCCAAATAGGGGTCGACAGCTGATTCCACCACAGACGGCAGAATATACTGCAGCTTCTGAAGCTGCATAGGAAGCTATATGGGTTAGGAACTTTGTCACAGAATTGGAAGTAGTCCCAAGTATCGAGAATCCGATTATGTTATACTGTGATAATACTGGAGCCATTGCGTAAGCAAAAGAACCAAAGGCGCATCAGAAGTCGAAGCATGTGGAATGAAAGTACCACATCATTCGAGAGATTGTGTCGCGAGGGGACATTGTTGTGTGCAAGGTACCGAGTGAAGATAATGTAGCAGACCCGCTTACGAAGGCCATACCTTCAAAGTTATTTGATAAACATGTGGAGTCTATGGGTATTAGATACAATCGATATTGGCACTAGAGCAAGTGTGAGATTTTGTTAGGGTTTGTGCTCTGAGCGCCAATTTTATTATGTATTTCCATGTAAATACTAATGTAACGTTTTATTATGAATAAAATGAACAGTTTCTTAATATAACTTCTTCTTTAATATGGTAAAGACGTAACCGACCTTAGAATGATTAGTTATGATACTGTTGCAAAAATATCGCAACTGACATTGAGTTGTATCATGACGTTGTCATTCTTAGACAGTTATCGGTCAAGGTTTACACTACTTGGTCAGTAAAGTAAACTCGTTGAGACTGGTACATGTTGTATATTGGAATCTTGGATTCTGATGGTTTCTCAGTGAACCATGAGTCTTGGAGACTCGTATAGATTGTAGGTGTTTATAGCGGATAAATACTGAACAACTCACCGAAGATTCTTAATGGATGGTACACCAACGTCAATAAGAATCTTCTCGGATTGAGTGAGCATAGTGATTATTTGCCTTGAGATACCACTGTGGATATCTGAGTTATCCTCCACACTTAAATGACAGTCACGTCACCGATCTATTAAGATCAGACATCCGCCTGTTCGTTGGGTGTGGACTAATGCTCAGGATATCCTGTGTGTATCAAGATAGGATCAGTCAGCTCTGTGTACATAGTATATGTATTCAATATGGAATTAGCAATATGTTAAATCCATGGGCCCGTGGTACACTGTAGAAATTAGTTCTAAGTGTTATTTGAGGGATTGCTAATAGAAACGTCGACGTGATTATATCTATAGAGATTTGACATTTGTATCTGTATCTCTGGATTAATTCGGATAACTGTGACAGAGGATTATACGTATGCAGTGACCTCGACATGTATGATTCAGTGATTTTATCCGTGTTCGTCATAATTTACGGGTGGGTGAATTATGGACACGAAATTTGATTTCGTGACAGATATGCCTGAATCTAGAGAGTCTCACTAATGAAATTTACTCGTAAAGCACTAGGGCAACTATTATGAATAATACTAATGATTTATAACTCGTTTAATGGTTAAACGGAAAATACATGCAATCGAGACTTATCGGTCATTTCCAATATTAATGTGTATTTTATTTAATACTTGATTTTATTAAATACACATTAATAAAATATCAAATTGTGATATTTGACTTATATCATTAATATATATATTTGAGATATTTATTGTAAATATAATACATATATTTAAGATATTTAAATTTATTATTTAATTATTTAATTGTTAAATAATTAAATTAATTTATAAAATAAATATCTTTAAGTAATTATGTTAACTTTATGAATTTGGAAATGACATGATTTAATTGGAACACATTTTTATCACTTTATTAAAGTTAAAGTGTTGCCTTTATTAAACTAATATGTGTGCCAATTAAATAAAACAAAAATAAATAGTTATTTTTTGTTTAATGCTTGGATAATTCGGCAATTGAGGATTTTGTATATCAAAAATTGTTTTGATTGATCAAAGACTTAGACAAGCTTTACAAAATATTTTACAAAGTAAGGTTGAGAGAAAAGCTTGAAGAAAAAGGAAATTCATCCACAAAGTCTTGAATTTGCAAGTAATTTCTAATTTTCTTCAATTAGGAAATTGTTTCCATGAGCCTAAGCTTCAATTTGTGATGCTTAGAATTTTCTCTAATCCTTAAGTATGTAATTTAATTGTGTTTAAAGCTTGTTTGATGTGATTAGCATGTGTGATTAATTATTGAGCTATTTAAGTGTAATTAAGCTTAATAAATTAATTAGAAAATTAAAGTTGTCATTATAGAGTTAATTAGCCATTCATAATTAGCCTAGAATTGTTCTTGATTAATTTCATGATGGTGAGAATTAATTGGTGTGGTAATTTGAAGACTAAAGTATTGAATTTTATTAATTCAGTGTAAATTGCCCAATTTGAGTGATTTGTGAAATTAGGGTTCTTAACCCACTAAAATTTTTGGGCTTTTCATATATATGCTTTAATTTGATGTATATTTGATGCATGTAAAATTTGGGATTAATTGGATTTGATCTTGATGTGTTTTGAACAAATTGGGCCAAATTATAATTAATTAAAATTCTGGGCTGTTTTGTAAATTATGGAAAATTCTGGGCAGTGGCGCAAATCTGAAAAAAATTCTGGTTTTGTAGCAAACTTGAAATAATTATTTTGGGATTAATTTGGAATTTATTAAATATGTGATTGACATATTTAAAACTAAAATAATTAATTTGTAAAAGTTTGGGGTAATTTTGTAATTAAAAGAAATATGATTTCTTGGGTTATATTTCATAATTTAAGTATTGATTAATTAAATAAATAAGTTTATTTAATTGTTCCAAGAAAAAAAATTTAAATCGGAGAAATCGTTTTTCCGCATTCCGCTGCGCTAACCATGTAATTCCCAATAAAACCCCAACAGATGGATGGTGGATGGTTCATAACAAGTATTAGTGGTTGTTCACTGGTCATTTTTGATGAAGTGTTTTTAAAATTGGGTTAGAATTTTCTATTTGAATTTCGATTGAACAAAATGCTTAGATAATTAATGGAGTGTAAATAATGATATAATCGTAGTTAAATTTTATTACACATCTGATCGTGATTTTACTATCACACGCAAGCGCATGTACCGTTCAAGTAATATAGTGACAAAAGTCGGATATCGTACCCACAAAGACTTGATATTTTCTCTTATTAATATCAAAACCAACCTACTTAACTAAAACTAAACAATTGATTGCAAGAGATAGTGATTAAACTAATTAAGTGAAAAGTAAATAAAGAAAAAATAACAACGTTTGGAGGAAACTTTATATAATAGAAGAACTTATAGTTGTAACTTCATCTAAACACACGTAAACAATAAGTTAAAGCACAATTCATTCAATTTGGTAGTTATTATGAATTATTAACCTAAAACATTATACTATATATAAGTCTCTTTCGATGGTCATGTAGAAATATCCAGATTAAGTCAATTAACATAAGGTTAGGTTCTACTACCGGCTACGCATGTCATGCAAGTATATTTCTATCATGTAGGGAAATATATTCAAAAGAACTAGATCATGCGCTATTATTCTCGCGGCTAACCCAAATTTCCTCCGTCGAGTTCCTTAGGATTTACCACGACTATTCTATTGTTGGCTAGACAATAAAACATGCATTTAAACACATAGAATAATAAAATAATTCAATAACAATCCCAAAAGAACAAAACGATACAAATTAATTAAACACGATATTTAAGATCCATTACTACAAAAATTAATGATTTAGTTACACATAATATTCAATAAATGTAAACTAATCATTAATGCAAGCCATGAACTCATAAAGAATAAGCAAGAGAAGAAGAGACAAAAAAATCACTCATTGCAGAAGTCGGCTTCAATCTCCAGCATTGGTTGAAGCACTCATTCTTACATTACTCTAGGTGTTCTTCTATGTTTTGGAGGCTCCGAAAGTATGTTATAAGTCTTGGTAATAGTGTTTTGGACGAGCTTTTGTTTATATAGGAAGCTGATGAGTGGTATTTATATCACTTATTCCCACTCATTTGACCTAATATTTTGTATAGTTTCTTGAGTTTTGTGAACGTTTTGATATGTTTTGTTTTATTTTGTAGATAAATAAAGTTTGGAAAGCATTGGAGGCAATTTGGGGCAAAAACGGACAAAAATACGTCAACAGGGATATTTTGGTCTTAAGCGAGTCGCGACGCCAAGTCTTCAGCGTCGCGACGTCTAAAATGCGCCGAACAGTGCTAACGTGTGCCGGGTCCACAAATCAGAATCTGAGAAAAGTTTGACTTTGCTAAAATGCGCTGTGACACGTGTCACCATCACAGCCGATCTGCTAACATGCGCCGTGCCACGTGTCAGTAATTCTATGGTGCCGACAGTCTTCATCGCCACGTGTGCCACGTGTCAGCCTACGTGTCTCCATGTCATCAGCCACATCAGCAAGTCAACAAGTCAAAATTGTCACGTGTCGTGCCACATCATCATCAGCCAATCAGGAAGTGACACGTGTCGCAATTCTATGGTGCCGACAGTCTCTTTCCCACGTGTCGCCACGTCACCGCCACGTCATCGCCACGTCAGCATCAATAATTGAGTATCTAATCCTTATCTGACACGTGGCGGATAAGAATCTCAGCGACCAATCAGAAGCCGCCACGTGTCACAATAATTGAAGCCCAACCACTATGCCACGTGTCACCTTATCAGTTTATCCAGAATCTTCAAACCGGCGAACCAGAGCGTGCCACGTCGACAAATCTGGCGTAGCGACGCTGAGGACCTGGCGTCGCGACGCTGGATCCTACCGAGGCCTATAAATTGAGCTCGAGATTTCAGAATTGAGTGCACCACTCTCTCTCTTATATTCTTTCTAAAGAGAGAGTTTCTCTCTCTAGATTCTTTTAGTTTTTAGTTTTTTAGTTGTTAATTTTTAGTTTTGTAAATAATTTTAATTACGTTTTGTAATAATAGTAATTTAATTTTTACTTTTTACTTTTTACAGTTTTTACTATTTACCATGAGAATGTAACTTCCCCAGCTATGGTGAAAGGTAATTCTTTTACTGTTACTATTTAGATTAATCTCCCTTAAAAATATATATTCACTATTTAAAATATTGACTTAAAAAGGATACCGCCAGATTGGTCGGTTGGCAATTTAATTTTGGTTCCGCCTTTATGGCTGGTTGGACTTAATTTGACTTAATCAGGTTACCGTCTATATGGCTGGTTGGAAAAAGAATCATAAGTTTATATATTATTTTATGGGAGATATCTAAATTAGTAGTAGTAAAAGTAATTCATTTTACCTTAGCATTTTATTTTATTTTACTTTTCAGTTTTACTTTATGTCTTTTACTTTTCAGTATTTTTACTTTATGTCTTTTACTTTTAAGTTGTTACTAGCCCTAGTTATGTGTTAGTTATCTGGGGTTGTGATGAATTCTAATATCACTGGTTTATAAGGGGTTATTTTATAGTTTGGGTAATTTAAAGGTTTACTTATTAAGTCTTAAGCTTAATGCTTCTTGTTGTCTGATCACCAATAAGATTGATGTGGTAAATCTAAAATGAACTAGACATAGAGATTTTAGGTTTCAGCCTTAGACTTAATAGCCCACGATCTTCCTTGAGGATAGATAACCCTTTAATAGATTTCCTTACATGATAGGAATATACCTGTCGGGCGGGGGTAGCCATAATTGGAACTTAAACTTAATGAATCCAGATAATTTGGTTGACATAGACATATGGTTCAATTGGGTTAAACTGTGTATTTGCGTCTGACCATCGACAGAGGCTTTTGCATAATTTAGTGTTCCAGGTTAGTAAACTGATTTATTACACAAACATAAAATAATCACTTCATCTTTTAAAAGATATTAGAAGGATTCACAACCCTAGATCTTTGTGTCTTTTGTTATTTTCCTTAGTATTTTCTTTTGTCTTTTATTTATTTATTTATTTTGTAAAACCACTTTCAATCAATCAAACAATCATTCTCTTCACCCTCAATTAGATATTTGTAAATAAATAGATTCAATAATTAATAACAACAGTATGAATTAAGTCCTCGTGGGATCGATATTTTTATACTACTTGAACGATACGTGCGCTTGCGTTATACGTGTGTGTTTACGCCGGTCAGAAGCCATGTGATCTTTCCTTGTTAAGAACTTGTAAATCTGATCAAATTAGGATTTTCGGACATATTGGCACGCCAATGGTGTCTTGCTACCGTGCCAATATGTCCCAGAATTTAAATTGTTGATGCTGATGATATTGGAGTGCCAATATGCTCCTGTTGGCGCACCAATATGAGTTTGGGAGCTTCTTCATTTTCAAGCTGATTTTTTACCATGATTTACTCTGATTCGGTTTTTAGCAAAAACTACAATCGTATGAAAAAAGTTATGGTCAAAATACTGAAGACTTCAAAAATTAATATGTCACTAGTGCAAATCACCTTGATTTGTCGATGTTTCAAGCCTGTTTCTTTCCACATGTATCATATCATATAAAAACATAAAGAACACATTAAAATACTCAAGAAGATCGAATTAACTCACAAAATTTAAGATTTATGGGCTATAAATACTATATATTGACCACTCATCACTAGGGGTGGGCGCGGTTCGGTTTGGTTCGATTTTTGCTAAAAACCGAACCAAACCATATTTTACGGTTCAGATTTTTTACCTCTCAAACCAAACCATTAAATAACGGTTTGGTTCGGATTGAAAGTTTTTTAAACCAGCGGTTTACGGATTGGTTCGGTTCGGTTTACGGATTATTATGTTTAAAACAAATTTTTATCCACTTAAGTGGAAAAAAAAATAGTCTATTAAACAAATAGTATGAAGTGCTAGGGTGTAAGCTGTGACTCCATGGAACACATGCACTCCATACAGGATTTAAAAATGAGGCACAATTAATTCTTGTATTTTTTAAAAATTATCTCGAATAATGATGCTACCATCATTCTAATTAAGAAACAAATCCAACATCTTTCTTTCAAGAATAATGATGCTACCATAAAACAAAAAATTTAAGAATAAAAGTATTAACAAATAAATTGAAGAACAAAAGTATTAACAAATAAATATATTAACAACAAATTTAAGAATAGAAATATTAACATACTAATAAAAAGAAAACATATAATAAAATTAAAAGAAAAATACAAATACAATTTTTTTTTATAAAAATATATAATTTTTTTTTTATAAAAATATATATTTTTTTAATTATAACGGTTCGGTTCGGTTCGGTTTAACAGGTGCGGTTCGGATTAGCTCCTGAACCAAATCGTAAACCGTTTGGGGGTGGGCCAATCCGAACTGCAAACCGAATCGTTAGAAAAAAAACCGTAAATTCGGTCCGGTTTGGTTAGGTTTGGTTCGGTTCGGTCAGTTTTTTTGCCCACCCCTACTCATCACACTCACAAACTTAACATTTTGCTTGTCCTCGAGCAAAAATAAAAAGAAATAAAATAAAATAAACAAACTTAAGTAAATTAACTAAGCCACTTTCGTCGGGATCACGATTGTGTTTAGCGTATGCAACAAGCCTTTAAACCCATTGACGGCCCTAGTGGACGAGTTGTAGTCTCGTGAGGGCTTACAATGATGACACCCACAAACGTTTTTCAACACACATGTAATCACATAAATGTAAAAATAAAAATAACTAAAACAGTCATGAGAGTTACACATAATATTGTCCTCATAGAATGTCCAGTAACGAAATCAAAGAAATCTTCAATGTGCTTAATGCAATTAAAAACCAAGTTCTTGAATAAATCAACTAAGTCAGACTCACAATGTATGTACAGGTCCGGTCACAGCTCGATTCTTAAGTAAGTCAACTTGGTGAATTCATCTCCAAATTGTGTCAAACCAATCTAGATATATCAAAAGTGTTTGAATATGTCTATATGTGCTCAATATGATATGACTTCTCTCTTTTTGACACATACCATTTAAGGTAGCATTTCTCTTTATGGTGGTCCTAACACTCGCTCATGAGTAGTTTCACACTTATCGGTTATAGTGGTTTATCTTTTTTTCTTCATTATTTTTTATCTTTCATTATTTTTTCAATATTTTTTTTTTCATTTCTCTCTCTTTATTTCCATCTTTTTTTATAACCATACCATACATCATAACACTAGCAGACCGAGACAGACATTTAAGCAAATGATCATTCATCGTCTAACAATTTTCTCAACTAGTCACTTTGTCCACTACCTAGACTGTTACTGCTAGAGACTTAATTTTAAGTGCTTACGAGTCTAACCAAAATCAGATACTCAATGAATCAGATAAAAATAAATCGGGCACGTATCGTTTTCTATGACTTCATCTTAAAGCAAATAAACTCATCATTTGAACTTATGTTTCACTACTTGGGACTTTTAAATTTATTTTTTTTGAATACAAATGATAATAACAGGCACTAAAACTAACATGCACATACTCTCAAACTTAAAATTTGCATTGTACCCAATGTAAAA
>SKCR01019197.1:0-17500 GCA_019454045.1 Zanthoxylum bungeanum | reverse complement strand
TTCTCAACTAGTCACTCCGTCCACTACCTAGGCTCTTACTGCTAGATACTTAATTTTAAGTGCATACGAGTCTAACCAAAATCACCTACTCAAGGAATCAGATAAAAATAAATTGGGCACTAATCGTTTTCTATGACTTTATCTTAAAGCAAATAAACTCATCATTTGAACTTATGCTTCACTACTTAGGACTTTTAATTTTATTTTTTTTTAATACAAATGACAATAATAGGCACTAAAACTATCATGCACATACTCTCAAACTTAAAATTTGCATTGTACCCAATGTAAAATAAACGTAAAGAAAAAACTGATGAATAATACTACATGCATGAGGTGGATCATTCTCCTGCGCTTTTAGGTCATGCATCACAACGCATTGTGGGGCACGTCATGACGCACACGTTGCCAACTCTCTACCTCGTATTTTCACTACGACGCATCACGATGTCTTGAGTTACGGTATGACGTATGATTCGCCCAGCTTCTGGTCAGATTTGGCTGCACAGACTGTGTGGGTTGTGCTAGCACATTTATAAATAAACATGCAGAATTTTAAACATGCAATTGGCACACAATGAACAAAAATAAAAAGATGTTGGGGCAGATGTGGAACCTTTAGGGTCGAATTGGTACTCCGCGTAGCGGAACTGAGTCTAACCCATGGATATCAAGTATGGGTATAATTTTAAATAATTTAATAAAATACTATATTTCATTATGAGTGTATAGAAAAAAATCGGGGTGAATCGGAGTCCGAAAACTCCAGAACGAAGTAAAACAAAATCAGTGAAAAAAATATGAATAAAGTTTAGTTTAATTTGTAGAGAATTATTAGACATAAATATTATACTAAGGATAAAATAAGAATATAAATATGAATAAAGTCAATTTAAAATTATATTATGAATTAAGAAGAATATTAAAAAAATTAGGATTATTATGAAACTTATTAGGAGCTTTTCGTTTTTGGGAATTAGTCATGATGTAAATGAATTTTTAATGATTCACTAATTTTAAAAACTCAAGAGAATTTTTTAATTTTTCAAAATAAATCTGAAGCAAAAAATGCCCCAACTGAATAATAAAATAGAAATTTATTAAAAAAAACCACATTTCTCATAACTTATTATAGAAAAATCCCATATCTTAACTTGTTTCCTCTATAATCCTAAAATTTTAAATTTTATTCATCTTTAATCATTTTTATTACTCTTTATTCTTTTATTTATTAATGAAAAAATTGACCTATTTTTTCCTCTCTTTTACCCTTATTAAGCAAATAATAATAATAATAATAATAATAATAATAATAATAATGTTGTTGTTGTTCATGTGATAGTAAATTTTTTTTTTTTTTTTTTTTTTTTTTTTTTTTTTTTTTGCTTTTAAAAATTGGTATCTAAACCTAAATATATTTTTTAGCTCATTATCTCTTGTTTGAGCATTACGTCTTAAAAACACTTATTAATTTATTTTTGGTTTTTTGATATGCGGATAAAATCATTTATTGTGGCTAAAAAATACACACTTAACCATACACCTAATTGATAATCATTTTGTGACTGTAGCAAAAAAAAAAATATAGTCACAATGTGACCGATGTCACAAATATGATTGTCCTCAAAATGATTGATGGTTGGTAATATGATTTAGGGTCGGTAATATGATTGAAGTCATAAGTGTGGATGTGCTCAAAGTGACTAAGGTCGGTAATGTGATTGATGTCACAATTGTGATTGTGCTCAATATGATTAAGGGTCGAAAATGTGATTGATATCATAAATGTGACTGAGACACACCTATGACTAAATTGTCAGTCACCCAATTGATAGTCACATTATGATTGTGGGTAAAAATATAATTATAACTTAATTCTTTGTGACTAAACTATTACTGTGATTGTGCTCAATGTGACTGAAAATCAGCAATGTGATTGAGGTAAATAATGTGACTGAATGTAAGTAATATGGCTGAGGCACACACAATGCAACGTTCAGTCACCAATATGATTGAGGTAAAAATGTACTTATAATGAATGTCAATATGAAGTACATGTGATGCAATAATTTTGGGGCTAATTTCGACTTTACGTAATTCTGAATTTGAGAGAGGTTTTATAGATGAAAGTATAGGTATGTAAGTTAAGTGTATGTCAATATTTACATATTGTGATTTGAAGTCCGAATGGAAGAGATATGAGTGTTTAAAAATAATTAGTTGGAAATTATTATTCACTTATAAATGTAATGGTTATTTTTGACCCGTTATTTCGTCGAAAGATATCGACAATGAGTATTGTTTTAAAGTTTATGATTTATAGATTAATAATATGTAATTTTTTTAATGAAAAAAATTATATTTTGAGAGATATTTATATTTTAAAGTTAAAAAAGAAAAGAAGAAAATTATTTTTTAAAACACGCACCTCACATACGCATTTTTTTAAAAATTTTTTTTTTGTTAGTTCCTTGTTTCTTTTAATAATTTTAAGTAAATTTTTTAAGTTTGGGTTGAGTTAAATAAATAAATAAAAATTATCCTAATTGAGTTTTTTTAATAAAAGCCCTATAATAAAATAAATGACTGCTACATTGCAAATTGCAATACATAAATAATATGAAAACAAATATAATAGATACTTAGAAATAAGTAATAACTTACGGGTCAATATGAAATTAACCCTACTTTCGTTCTAATGGGCGGAGAAATTTAAAAGATATATATATAAACAAAATTTGTTAAAAACATAAATAAAGTAAAATGATAAAGAGAGTGGTGTAAGTTTGCCTCGGTGTCGTTTTCAAGAGGCGGAAGAGTGGAGTAGTGGACCAAATCTTTTTATTTTGCATCTAAAAATGATAATTTTATTTTTAAAAAATTGTGCAAAAAATTTATATAAAAATGTTTGTAATGACTTTTTTTTTGGCTTTTAATGTTATGTATAATTTTTTGTTAATTTTTTTTTTAGTATCATTATTCTTTTGCATCCCTTTATATTTTGTGGGTAGCTTTGGAGAATTTTGAGGGTGTGTTTAGTACACAGATATGGATTGTACTCTGTAATAGTTCTGGTTTTTTTTTTCTTAGAAATTTTGAAATATTATATTTTATTATTAAATTTATTGTAAAATTATATTTCACTATTTTTCATAAAAGTCTTCAATGAAGTTAATCGACCGTTATATTTTAACACCAAATCAACGAAGGAGAAAAGGTCGTAAAATGTTAGATTTTCTAAAATATTATTAATAAAATATTATTTTTCTATAAATTTAATTATAAAATATAATATTTCAAAATTCATAATATATAAAAGTTATTTTACCATAAATTTACTAATAAAATATTAATTTTTTCATAAATTTAATTATAAAATATAAAATTTCAAAATCCTTAATCGACAATTATTGTCATAAGTGTACTAGTAAAATGGAAATAACCTTTCTTTTTATATAACATTTGGCACCAATTTCAAATTAGTGTGTACCGTTGGATTTTTAACCAGTGAAATTTGTTACCCGAGGGAGAGTTGGGTTTACAAGGATCTCCATTATAAAATTATAACAATAATTTAATTTTACATTATTATCATTTTGAAAATAACTTATAATAGTTTTTGATACAAATATTAGATTAGCAACAACAAACAATAATGATTACAGTACTATGAAAAAAATAAATTACAACAATTACAAATATAAAGTAAATGGAAAGCGAAAAATTGTCGAGTCCTATATATAATAATCTCCTTAAAACAGATTCACTGTCTGTCACGGTGCTCGGATTGAAACCGGCGTCTATTTAACAAATAACTTTGGAGCACTACCAAATTATCTCAACAAACTCGGTTGCATGTTAAACTTGAACTGTAAGAAATGAGCAAAATAGCTCTTGGTGGAAATGCTTTTGTTGCTCTCGGTTCTTAAGAAAAAAATTTCTCGAGTACTCTCAGTTGTGTCTTAAAAAAACTTCTTTTGTTTTGTGTTTATAAAAGAAAGATGAGGAGAAAACTCATCCAATTTCATAACCACAAGAGGATTAACTATCTATTTAATATCATATTCAATAGGAGAAATTATGGCCACATCATGGCTAACTATTGTTATAGTAGATGAGAAGCCACCAAAAAATTAAAGGAAATTTAGCAAAATCAAGACTAGTGCGAGCCTAACTTGATTTGGGCCACATTCGTGTACGCATGACGTGCGAGCGCACATTGGTTCAAGACAGACCAATCCCAAATCAAGCTGTGATTTGCACCTACAATAGATGCGCGTGTAGAAAGAGCTGTTATCCTAGCTTCTTATCACTCTATAAACAAGCAACTATATATAAACCTTTTTAGGCTTAATTAGTTTCTAGATGTGTGATAGCTTCAATTTCATTTGATTTTCCTTGTCAATCAGTGCATTTTGTGAGACAATTCTCATTTATCCGAGCATCATTTGGGGCGTATCAATATACCATTTTGAAGTTCTCACGGAAAAGAATTTGAATTGCTTATGATCATATCATTATAATAAGTGGGTCTCACCTAAAATTATGCCTCAAAATTGAAAAAAAAAAAATACATATTTTTTAAAAATTTTCCAACAACCCCCACATGAATGAAATTTGATGGAAACATAAAATAGACATGTTTTGACACTAAAATATTTTGACACCGATGATCAAGTTTGACGGATCAAAACATGCATAGGATAAATAGATCTCAATATTTGAACTTTCTCTTGTAATAATATATTTACTTTACTGACTTACCAGTAGAAATATGTCCTTGAAATGTTTTGTCTTTAGTGCAAATGATAACACACTGCACATATGAATCTTTCCTTACACATGATTATGTTCATTTTGGCCATGAACATTGTCTGGTTCTCAAGAGTTTATTGAAAACCTTACAATTCCCTTTAAAGTAGATTCACATTTCTCTCACATATGTGTTTTCTTAATATAAAAATAACTCGCATTACTCCGCTTGGATTCCAAAAGCATAAAAAACATTCAGAGCATAGCTCACCCTACATTATACGAGCATCGCTAGTTCATCATAGAAATGGACAATAAGATAACCCTCACATGAGAGTAAACTCTATAGAGATCTAATAAGGTATTTAAAATTAGGTTGTCCATTTGAACCTAGTTATTGGGATCTATAGTCAGTTAGGTTGGGTATTCCTTCGTTTTGACCTATTATCTTATGGATTTTACTATCATTCTCCTCGATGATTTCTCTACAGCTTCTGTAATATTATTCTTTGACCTCACATAGTCAATAGAAATAATTCCAATAAAGAGTAATTATCTAATAGTGTTGTGTCTACGACGAATATATCTAGACTTAATATTATATATATTGTTATGTGTCATACCAATTGTAGATTGACAATCACAATGTATGTAAATTATCGGCATATGGTATCATTACATCAGCGACATGGTATCATTATATTAGTAATGGCCTAAGAGGGTTTATCTGAAACCATTAGACACGCTGATGGGGCGATACTATATTCAGGTTTGAAAATATTTTTTTCTTATTTTTTGTAAGACATGTTCATTAAAACTTATAAACATCATTCATGAGCTGGAAACACGAACTACATTCTTTTAACATGAAAACTTGATTATGAAAACGTTAACTGTAAACTGAAATCCTGACGCTTGAAAAGACATCAATCGTAAATTGAAACGTATTCAAAATCATATCCATCAAAGACTGAAAACTATATACATGCACTTCGATTGAGAACATAAAACATGGAATCATACACATAAACAACATGTGCACTGACTTATGCAAACAATACTCGTACGAGATCTATTACTTATTTTAGAATAACTATAGGATGAGCGTTGTCCGAACATAACCCTAACCAATACTTCTAAATGAAATCTCACAAATTGGAACATATATTACGGACATGTGACGTATGACGTAAACTGAATTGTAAACTGAAAATGTAATCTGAACTCATGAGCTGAAGATATAAGCTGAACCCATAAACTGAATATGTAGCTGAAAACATAGTTGAATTCTTAAACAGAAAACTTGAACTGAAACATAAGACATAAAACGTAGATTGAATCACATATACTGAAACAAAAGTATATCGTAAACGTAAATAGCTGGAAAACATAAGGAAATGAGTAGCATTCACCCACAAAACAGGTGTCCTAATACACGCGTGCTCAAATGGAACTGGAAGGATTCCTCTACGTGGAATCTATCATGTGTTCAAGTACGATTAGCATACTCGAACATATCAATCCTAATCATGCATATGAATTATGTGTTTTACTCATACTGACAAGGGAACCTAAGGCTTTTCCCAACATTCTGAAATGTAACGTGGGGAAAATACAAACCAAGTCCGAAAATGGGCATCTCATGACAACACCAGCCCGACCCTCGATTACATCATCCAATAACAACACAAAGGGATAGTTCGCGGCTAAACCCCTACATACTTACTCAATACTAATTATCACCAAACTAACATATCATGCAACATGGAATCAAACCCAATTCATAAATTTTATGACATGACAAAACCCCCAATTTTTAGGATTTACCCAACCTATGGCATATAATGTGATTCCACTCAAATCATACATATATCATGTTATCAGGCACTTATCTAAGCATGATTAACTTGCTAATCATTCAAAATCATAAGAAATCAGAATGAGTCATGCATATGTTTCACCCAAGCTTGAGAAATCCATGGTGAAATGGAAAACAAATGATAAAGTGAAGAAGAATGAGCTCACTTGCTTCTTTATATGCTTGGAAATGCATGAGAATCATCAAGATTCTAGCATTATTTGAATAACTAACATGGGGTTTTAAGAGAGGGAGAGAGACGTGAGAAGAAAGATGAAGAAAATATCTAAAGGGCCCTATTTATAGTGGGATGAAATTCTAGAATTTTCTATATAAAAATCAAAGGGTCGTCTGAACGCCCATCGAACCCACATAATTTTTCAAATGCGCATTTAAACTAAATGAATAACTTCACACGAACACTAGCACTCTGGAAGGTTGCATGCAAGTCAACTGTAGAACGCAACTTAAATGAAAACTCTCTAGGAAGTTTTATTCAAATAACACGAAAAAACATCACAAACGCGAATGTTGGTTGTGTTTGAACGATAGGACGAACGCAGGACGAACACAAAATGATGAAGTTTCAATCTCTTACATGAGGTCTAAACTTGACTTGTAAGGTTCGGTTCACACAAACATGCCATTTATGTACCTGAAACATCACATACACGAACTGTATGACTATGCTAAACATGCTCAACATCGGGGATTTAACACCCAATCACATCGAACACAATCACAATTGCGATCTCAGTCACATTATCGACCTTTAGTCACACTTGTGACCTTAGTCACATTAGTTATCATAGTCACATTTGTTGGGGCATATCCAAATCTCCTAGAATCTGATCAGGATCCCGCCAGTGAAAACTAGTCTAACCAGTTAATATAGAGCATGAATTTATTTTAAATAATTAAATAGGATACTATATTCCATTACGAGTTTATAGGGAAAAAAAATTAGAGCGAATAAAAGTCTGAAAGCCTCAAAATTAAAAAAAAAAAAAAAAAAAGATTCAGCGCGCATCGTGCGCACGTTTACTGTAGCGCACTGTAGCATTTACTTTTTCATTGTCGCGCCAATAATTAAAATTTGGCGCACCAATTTCTTCCAAAGAGTTGGAAAATCCAATTTTTCAAGCTCCAAATTGCTCCCAATTTATCCCCAAACATTTCCAAACACCAAAATCTATTTTTTTAATATCAAGACCAACATCAACATATTTTAAACACATCTAAAATAATTAAAGAACACAAATCATATTTTTCAAAATATCAAATATTTTTTATAAAACATAAAATTATTTAAAATACATATATGCATAACTTTGAATCCAAAATTCACACCAAATAAGAATCCCACAAAGAAGTAACTCATGAATAATTTTATGTCACTTAAACGTGGTCAAATGATTCTAGAATAGTGTCCATAATTCTAAACTATTTATCTAGAGTTCAAAACTCTAATTTTTGTGTTATATATCCAACATACACAAAACTTGACCCAATCACATCCAAATCGTGTTTCTATGCTTCCAAAGCATCTATACACAAATCTTTAACCTTATTTCAACTTCAAGTTATGTTATTATGCATCAAATACATAATAAATCATCATATACTTCACTAGGGGTGTGCATTAATCGGTTTTAACCGATTAACCGAACCGTTCCGACCATTTTTTTTATTACGGTTCGGTTAATTCGGTTAAATCGGTTATTGCGGTTAATTTTTTTAACTTTTTCGGTTATTCGGTTCGGTTACGGTTATGAGATTCGTATAACCGAACCGACCGATTAACCGAAATTAAACCATATATATATATTATATATATATATATATATATATATATATATATATATATATATATATATAAGCGGGTGCGAATCCTTTAATTTTTTAGAGTTAAGATAGTCTGCATGTAAACTCTCAATTGGTTGTAATTATATTGATTTGATAATACTACCCAAAAATAAAATTGAAAAAATTCAAATGACAAGCTGCATTAACAGCTTGGTTTTGACTCTTTTTAATTTCTCTCAAGAATTTAATGGTAAAAATACATAAAATTTCAAATGTGTAGATTTTGCATCGTGGTGGATTCGTGACCCTTAAAATTTCTAACATGGCAGGTTTGGAAGGAAATCTGAGGCTGTGACAATCATCGAAGGTTTAAAAAATATTTCTCTCGCATGTAATTAAATATAGATATATTTAATCAAATGTTAGTTAGAATCGGTATTTTTAGAATCGGATATGTGATCGAATTAGTGATCCAAAAAATTTAATGCGTTAGTGGTTCGACTGGTTGAAACGTTCCGAAAAAATCGGTAGAACCGACCTACATCATATATAATTTTACTAATTAAAAATTTTAAAAAATATTAAATTTTAATTTATTGGATTGGTTAATAACCGAATTAACCATAACCGACCGAAATATAATGGTTAATTGGTTAATGGTTATGTGTCATAAATTGGTTAAATCGGTCACACTTTTATTTAACCGAAAATTTCGGTTACGGTTAAAAAATCAAGGATTAACCGACCGATGCACACCCCTATACTTCACTAATGATATCAAATCATTAATAAAAAAACATAGCTTATTAGAAAACATCAAAACTTACCTAGCAAGTTTGGATGAAAGATCTAATATTCTTCTCTTATTGAAAATTATAGAGAACTTCCAAAACTTCTCCTATAATTATTTTCTTTAGGTTAAAACTTACTTATAAAAATATTTAAACTTATCTTTTATGATTAAGGTTATCATTTTTAATTAATAAAAGTTTTAATCAACTTTTTGATAGATTTAATCTCATTTGTCTAAATATGCATATTAAGTGCAATCTTATCATTTTTATCTAACAACTTGATTAATCAAATTAAATCAAGTGATATACACCTAATCATACATATTTTGTAATGATCAAAATATCCTACAATTGTTCATATTTTGTAATTATCAAAATATCCTACAATTGTAGAGATATTCATGAAATTACAACAAAGCTCTTATGTGATTATTTATTTAACAATTAAGTAAAATTTGATTCATCTAGTTAATCTCAATTGGTCTAGTAAATAATTAATATTATCCAATAACACTTAATTATTTTGATTGATAATTATAATATCCAATATTATTTATCATCAAACATGATTGGCTACCAAAGTACTCAATCGATACACTTCATATTGTGGGACTCTATAAGTTTATACCGTCAAGTTTCCAAGATACACATCTCCTATTATCGACATATCCATGATTTTTTATAACTAATCATAACACCATTTCTGATGTATATGCAATCAACCCTAGGTGATCGACTTTGGCCAAAGTCTTAAGAATCGTGACTCATAAACATGGATATATAAACCCCTTATGGTACATATACAGACTGACTGATCCTATCTTGATACACACCGATTAACGAGTACATCGGTCCACACCCAACGAACATCTAGTGGTTAGACCATGAAAGGTCTCTGACATACATGTCGTCTAAGTGTGGATGATCACATACAAAATCAATGTTATCATACTGTTAAAGGATCACATATGCTACTCGACTCGAGAAGATTCATATTGACGGTGGTGTGCACTAACAACTATTAGGAATCATCTGAGTATTCGCTCCAACGAATACTCATATATCTATATGAGCTTTTCTTGCTCATGGTCCATTGGTTTAGACCATTGAAACTATAATTTCAATATACGACAAGTGTTAGTCTTTAAGGTTATAAGAATCTGACCATATTCCAAAACCAACGACTAGGAATATATATACACTTTAAGAATAGTTTATAATATTAATATTATCTCAATGACAGGCCACACCCATATCTATTATTACTACATGACTATTCTAAGGTCGGTGTAATTCTGAACATCTAAATATATATGTATATATGTGTAAATATATTTTAAACTAATATGCACTAAGAGATAATAACATAATAGTAATTACCATTAACAAAAAAAATAAAATGAAAATGTAGTTATTTTATTAATAAATAATAAAATATAATGACAATACATTATTCGGATTGGCGCTCAAAGCACCAACTCCAACAATATTATTGTCAACCTTAAGTCACACTTGTTACCTTAGTGAAATTAGTTATCTTAGTCACATTATAGAGCATCAATCACATTATCGATCCTTAATCATATTGAGCATAGTCATATTTGTGACATCAATCACATTGTAACTGTATTTTTTAAACTTATAATCACAAAATAACTGTCAATTAGGTGTGTGGCAATAAGTGGTTTCATCTGCACACTAAAAAATCAAAAAAGAATAAATATTTAGTGTCTATTTATAATAAAAATAAATGAATATATTTGGGCTTGCCTTTTTTTTTTTTTTTTTTTTTGAAGGAAAAAATAATTATTGTTCACTTGAACAGTAATTTATTTATTTATTTTTGCTTTATAAGGTTAAATAGGAGAAAAAAATAAGGATATATCTCTTACTAATAAAAATAATATTAAAGATGAATAAAATTTAAAATTTAACGATTATAAGTTAATAAGAAAAGTTTTTCTATAATAAATCATAGGAATATGGTTTTTTAATAAATTTATTTTCTATTTAAAAAAAAAAAACGTGAAAACTGAAATCAAAGCTTATATATGTTTTACGAAGTGGTGAATGACAAAATAGAAAAACGCTGAAGGAAAGGAATGGCAGCTTGCTTATGGACTCATCAGCTTCAGCTTCAGCTTCAACGTTATCGTCGATACGAGCCTAACCCAATTATTTCTCAAACTCGATTAAGCTTTTCCTCTGGTTCTTCTTCTTCTTCTTCTCATAGTCATCGTCATCGTCATCTGACGCACCGCAGAATTTATTGTAGCTATGATGATGATAATAGAGGCAGCAACAACCGGCCACCTGATTCTACTGGAATTCAACTTTACCGTGATATCGAGAGGTTTCCTTCCTCTTTTAATTATTCTTCATACATCATATTAAGGAATTCATTTTTGCATCTATTTATTTGGAATTGAATCGACCTTAATTGCGACTAATTAATCACTTTTTTGGCTCTTTGACCTTAATCATATGTTAGTTTAGTTGATTAAATCTGTTGAGTTGAAGAAATAGGAGTTCTGGGTTTTAACCTTGCTTCAAAAATACGTTGAGAAATTATTGGACGCTAGCAAAAATATAAAAAGACTTAGATTTGTGTATGCTTATTGCGGCAATGATTTTGAATAGAGTACAACGGCATCAAAGAATCTATGTAGTCATTCGAGAGTTGCCTTCGTATTTTATTCATTCTAGAAAGTTTGCATTTTTAGCCAATTTTTCAGATTACAAATAGAAATCCTTTGTGCTTTCAGAATACTTACGGAAAGTGTGAAGCAATCTCAAGGTGCTTGGGGTGGCTCAACGGACTGGTTTGAAGTTGAGGTGTTGTCTAATTTATTTTTGCCTAGTAGTACCTTTTGTGCTTTCAAAATACTTTGTGCTTTCAACAACCTATGCACCACATTGAAGGTTACCCATATTTCTGTGACCTAAAAATTTTAAACAAAGAAATAACTATGGAAGAGTAAATAAATGACTTGAATACCCTGAATCTATAGGTTTCTAATTGATTGAGAGAAACTATAAATTACAGGTAAATTATCTCCCTGTAATGATCTCTGAAAACTATGCCCAAATTTCTTTTGCTATTTCACTCTTGCATATTCTGTCATCCAGAAAGCCCAGGATATTGCTCTGTAAAGGGGATAAGAAAAACCATGGTGGGCAATAGTGAATACAATCTGGTAGGAGCATTTTGTCAAGATATTATGCCGCCATTCAACTCACTTTAGGTTCTTATAGAAATTAAAATTTTTGAATTCGCAATGCAAGCTGAATAGATAAACAAAGGTTAATAAAAAAACTCCATCAGTTCATAACCTTAGAAAGACAATGTACCGTGTGTTTCACCCAAGAATTGCATATAGTAAGAAAAATATCTACCTTTTGTTTTCACTCTAATTAGATATCCCCTATAACTTTATTTAACAATCCCATCATTATAATTTCCAGGGAGCATGGGTTCTCAAACCAAAAAGCTCAAAACCCTGGTCAGTGGTTCATTTTATCGGTGGTATATTTGTTGGAGCAGCCCCTCAGCTCACTTACCGTTTATTTCTCGAGCGTCTTTCAGAAAAGTGAGTTGATCTATCAGATAGAAATGTTGTTCTGCAAAACACATCATTTAATTTATTCAGCTGCTAGTGTACTTCGATATAATTTATTTGTCGCTGGCTGCAGTATACTTTTTTCTGGTAACAAAAATTTCTTACGTTTATTGTGGTTTATACTATATACTGCAAAATCCTGTGCATCAAAATCTTTTTTTGTGATTAGCTTGAAGTATTTCAATTGAGCTCGTCATTTCTGATGTCCAGTTGTTATTTAAGGATTTTGTTTTACAGTTTAACCTGTTTATGTTATTGGCAGATTGCTCCAATAGATCATACACATTGCTTAGGACAAAGGAAAGTAAATATTTAACATTTTTCTGTCATCTAGGGGTATTATGGTGATTGCAACACCTTATGCGAGTGGATTTGATTATTTCTACATTGCAGATGAAGTTCAACTCAAAGTTGATAGGTGTTTACGGTTTTTACGCGAAACAGTGAGTTGATGTAAAATCTACAGAACTAGTATTTTTTTTCTTTATGGCTTGTGCCCGACAGCCCCTTCAATACTAAAGAAATAATAAATAATAAAAATTTGGAGACTAGCTCAAAGATGCTTCATCATACAGGTACAAGATCTTCCTACTTTTGGCATTGGCCACTCTTTGGGATCTGTTATTCACCTCCTAATTGGTATGCCAAGATCATCCTATATTACAATCTTTTAAGGTGCAACTGCTTCTTTTTTTTTGTTGCAATTTTTTTGATCGAGGACTTCTCTATTGTCAGGATCAAGGTATGCTGTGCCTAGAACAGGAAATATATTAATGGCTTTCAACAACAAGGTACCTAAACTCTTCTCCTACCAGGCTGCGGATAGATATTTCTGGCTTTTGGAAAAAAAATCGGTCCAAGATATTTACTATTTTACGCCCTTTATCTTAATGATTCAAGGGTTAAATAATTTCTCCTCGTTCTTTTGCAGGAGGCAAGTTTAGCTATTCCTTTGTTCTCGCCTGTTCTTGTTCCAATGGCCCAAAGCATTGGACCCCTTCTCTCACAAATTGCTTCATCCCCGACAGTCCGGCTTGGGGTGAGTATCGAAGTTACTAGATCCTTAATCCTTTAGATGCAACACATGCTCATTGCAGCCTGCATTCCCTTTAATTCTTTTGTGGATATCGTTCATGCTACAGCTCCTCTAGTGATATTTGTTTAAGATATTTACACAGACTTGTTTTTACCTTGTATGGTATTCAGCTTCTTTATTCGTTTTACCATTTTAGTAAATGTAAACTTTTGTTAAAGCATTCAGCTCCTTTTTATCAGTGTTGTGTACTCTTAGTGGCTCTCTGTTTTAATGGCCGACAGTAGTTAGCTTATCCCTGTCTCTTCCTAAAACTTTTCCACTTAGCAATGGTGGTACATACACTTGCATTTCTATGTGCTTAGCTTTCATATTTTTATGCAATTTTTGTATGCTCTTATATAATTCTTCCTTTAGTTGTCTCCTTTGTCGAGTCTATATTTTTCCATATATGGTTCGATGTGTCTCATGGTGCGTCGACATCTATCTGGCCAATTTTTTCTCTAATCTATGAAGTATCCTCCTCAATATCATTATCTCTTCTTAGGTCTTTATTAACCACAGGGATTTAACATGTCATGTATCAGTACCTTTTTTTTGAAGGTATCAAATTTTGAGTATTGCTTAGGGCTAGATAATTATTTCATAGTACTACATCTCCTAGCGGAGTAGGTTTTGGTCTGGTTGATTGTCACAGTGTCTGACTCACAAATTGGGTTTTATAGCACTGTACTCATTGAGATGCTTCTTCTGAGCACTATGGTCTATGAAACTAGTGTTGTGGCTCCTGGATTCATGCAATGGTTTGGTTCTTGTGGAATTTTGTTGTTCTTATTTAGGATTCTCTCTTCAAATCTTAAGTGGTGATTTATTAGCTTGATCTCTTGAGTGCCTCCTGCCTTATCATGGTATTTACTGTGATATTTGTACTTGCTGCTTTCCCCCCATTGTCGTCAACACGTCTTTCTTTTTTCTGTTGAAATTCAAATATCTTTTCATACTTGAGCTGCTAAGTACTAAGAATCTCTAACAGATTACTTGTTTTAATGAATACTTGCAGGCAGAGATGACTTTAAAGCAGATAGAAAACCTTGGCCCCCCCATTATGAAGCAAGTTCTTCCTTTGGTTGAGCAACTTCCTCCTCTGTACATGGACTTGGTTAAGGGAAGAGAAGATTTTTCCCCCAAACCTGAAGAAACTCGACGACTTGTATGTAAAGCCTCCAAATCTCTATTCTACAAGTTCAATTTAGTTATTTATTTCTTGATATGTTTTCTTTCTGTTAAAATTTCCTAATGTGTCTTTGCTCATTTGACTTAAATTACGTCAACAACACAATTGCCTAATTATCTGAATTTTTCTCGGTTTCTACAAGAATTGAATACTATTCTTTAAAGTATGGCCTATTAAGTGGTGTTATGCAATGTAATGTGTATGGTATCGGTATGTGCTGATTGGCGGGGACATGCACTTCAGTGATGAGATGTATTCTTAATGCTTAGCATCTTGATGATGGGGAATTCATAAATTTGTAGAAGATTCTTAAGATGGATATTTTCTGATTAGCTTGAAAATTATCGTTATAAACTGCATCTCATTAGGGATTGCATTCTTCTTTCTAAAATCTTGTACGCTTCTCCGTGATTTATGCTTCATATCTTCTTCAGATAAAGTCATACTACGGCATATCAAAGAATCTTCTCATAAGGTTTAAGGACGATGGAATTGATGAAACATCGACTCTAGCTCAGGTCCTTAGCTCAGATTCAGCTATCAGTTCAATGCTAGACATGTCAATTCGCATGTTGCCTGGAGACCATGGGCTTCCTCTGCAACAGGTATCTTTTATACCAAATATAATGGCTTTGAACCGTATGCTTTTTGAAGATGATTCTCTCGTCATTGTTTAAAAATGCGGTCGCGGCGACAGCACGTTGAGGCGGCCGCCTCACGCAATTTTTTTTTTTTTTATTTTAAGTTTTTTTAAATGAAACGACGACGTTTTGGGGCTTCCAAAACGTCGTCGTTTCGGTGAACTTTAAAAAAAAAAAAATCTAGGGTTTCATTATCATTCAAAGTCCTGTCTCTCGGCCTCCTCTGCTCTCTCTCGGCGACCGCTGCTCTCTCTCTCTCTCGGCGACGTGGTTTCTGGTAACAATCTTCCCAATTTTTTCAATTTTCTGGATGTAAAATCAGGGTTTTTGATTTGTTAATTTGTTTATTAGGTTTCTTAATTAAATTGGATGTAAAATCAGTAATCAGGGTTTTTGATTTGTTAATTTGTTTATTAGGTTTCTTAATTGGATGTAAAATCAGTAATTAGGGTTTTTGATTTGTTAATTTGTTTATTAGGTTTCTTAATTAAATTGGATGTAAAATCAGTAATTGGGTATTAGGTTGAATTGATTGGGGTAAAATCAGTGATTAAATAATTGATTATTTTTTTGGATCGAGACGCCCGCCTCACCGCCTCGAGGCGCTGCCACGTATTTTTAAACATTGTCTCTCGTGCATGTTTGCAAATCTCAGGATGTTTCACAGTGAAGAAGCAACAAACAGCTTAAATTTTCATATTTTGCAGGCTCTTCCAGATGTTCCTCCAGCAATGGCAGATGCCGTAAATCGTGGAAGTGAGATTATTGCCAATCTGACTGTAGGGACCCCATGGGAGGCAGTCGCCAAAGAAGTCGGCAACTCATTGGGTGTAGACTCGAGCATTCTTCGAGCAGAAGTATCCAAGGACATTGACCTGCTTGTGGATGTGATCTCATCTTGGATGGCTTTATATACAAGTGCAAAACTTCTTAAGCCATGATGGGGACAGCATCACCAAGTGATACTGTGATAATAATATACAGAAAAAGTTACTTGGAAAAAGGCCTACTGCAACTAGGATACTAAAACAGAATTATTGTGCCTATATTGCTGTGTACATTCTTTATTTATCATATCACTGAAATATTAATCACATAAGTGAAACAAATATGAAGCTCCACCAGTTTGGAGTGATTCCATCATGTGTTTGATTAGCATACATGCCATCTAAGGCAATCGAAGGTATCAACTGTCACCTATAGGTGCTTACCATACAGTAGTTTGTTGCAGATGTGCATGTTTTTAAATGGGCTAGAGAGAGAAAGAGATAGGCTGCAACTTAGCCACATAACGAATTGAAAAGGTTAATGAATAGAGAAATTTCTCCATATAAGGATCAAACCATGGCTCAAGAGCCAAAGCCGAATTCTTTTTTTCCAGTCGCTAGGTTCTCTATAGCACCATAGCTTATCGGAGAGTACTCTATTTACATAAACTGGAAGAGACTGATATTTATAATGGACCTTATTTCTAAACAAAGTAAACATACTAGATGTATAATGGAAGGTCAACCTCCTCGATTTCTATCGCATCTATTCTTCATGATAGAGATATAAGCCAAGACCAAACCGAGCACATGCTTTGCAGAAAGCCATTTCCTCAGCAGCAGCAACTGGATCTACAATGTGACTGTCGCTGGATGATACTGTCCCCGTTGCCTCACGGTGTGCCTACATTAGTGACATGATATCAACAATTTACAGATTAGTATTATGATGAAGTGAAACCCCCCCTCCTTTCATTTTTGCATTAATAAACATA